>JAODAL010037265.1:0-40634 GCA_025379985.1 Phyllomedusa bahiana | reverse complement strand
CGGGGAAGGCAAGGAAAAAAAGGGGGGGGGGCCCCGGAAGGAAAAAAGGGGGGGGGGCCGGGAGAAAGGGTGAAAAGATTTTGGGGGGGGCCCCAAACAAGGGGAAAAGGAGGGGGGGCCCAAGGGCAAGGATGAAAAGGGGGGGGGCCCCGGCAAGGAAAAAGCGGGGGGGGGCCGGGTTTTGGAAGGAAAAAAGGGGGGGGGGGGGCCCGGGAATCCGGGGAAGGAAAGGGGTTTTGGGGGGGGGCCGAAGGGCAAGGAAAAAAGGGGGCGGGGCCCCCGGAATTGGAAAACGGGAAAGGGGCGGGGGGGGGGGGGGGGTTTTCCCCGGACAGGGGGGAGATGGGGGGGGGGGGGGGGGGGGGGTGGGGCCCCCTCCTTAATTTTAGGGTCTAGGGAGATTTTGGGGGGGGACCAGAAAACAGGGGAACCGATTTTGGGGGGTTCCGTTTATTTTAAATTAGCATGCCCATGGGGGGGGCCCGGGCCGGCTTTTGACCGCATTTTGGGGGTTGGGGGCCCCCCGGATCGGGAGTCCGTTTCCCCTGGGGGGCGGTTTTGGGGCCCCCAAGAAGAGTTGGATTTGGGGGGGGGGTTTTGGCCCCGTTTGGGGGTAGGGGATGCGGGCAGGGGGGGGGGTGGCCCTTGTTCTGGTTTAACCGCATTTTGGGGGGTGGTTTCTCCCGGTTTCGTATCCGGGGGGGGACGTTCTGGTTGTATGCCCTTTGGGGGGGGGTGGCCAAAAGGTGGGCCCCCGGGATTTTAAAAGATTTTTTGGGGGAATCGGGTCCTTCTTTTGTAGAAGGGGGGAAAAGGGGTTTTTTGCCCCCGGGGTTGGTACCCCCGGTGGGGGGGTGGGGTCCCCGGGTTTAGGACTATTTTAGGGCCCTGCATTTTGGGGGGGTTCTCCGGTTTTTGGGATTTAATGAAATGAAATGCATTGGGGGGTTTCCCCCGGAAATTGGGTTAGTAGGACCTGATTTTGGGGGGGCGGGGTCCCCCCGGTATTAGGCTATGTATGACCTGATTTTTGGGGGGTGGTCCCCCGGTATTAGGCAAATGTATGATTTGAAAGTTGGGGGGGTTCCCCGGGTTATTAGGATATGTATGCCCGGGCATGTTGGGGGGGTTTCCCCGGAAATTTAGGATTTATTTTATGACCTGCATGTTGGGGGGGTTTCCCCGGGGTTATTGGGCCTAGGTATGACCTGATTTTGGGGGGGGTTCCCCGGTTTTAGGACTATGTATGCCCTTTGCATGTTGGGGGGGGGGTCTCCGGTATATAGGACTTGTATGCCCTGCATTTTTGGGGGGGTTTCCAAAGGTATTAGGACTAGTATGCCCTTTGCATGTTGGGGGGGGGCGGTCTCCGGTATCAAGGACTATGTATGACCTGCATGTTGGGGGCGGGGGGGTTCCCGGTATTAGGATATGAAATGACCTGATGTTGGGGGGGGGTCCCCGGGGTATATGGGGACATGTATGACCTGCATTTTGGGGGGGGTTCCCCGGTAAAATAGGACTTTATGTATGACCTGCATGTTGGGGGGGTGGTCTCCGGTATCTAGGACTATGTATGACCTGCATGTTGGGGGGGTGGTCTCCGGTATATAGGACTATGTATGACCTGCATGTTGGGGGGGTGGGGGTTTGGTATATTGGGACTTGTATGACCGGGCATTTTTGGGGGGGGGTTTTCCGGGTTTTAAAAATAGGATTTGTTGACTGCATTTTGGGGGGGGTTCTCCGGTATCTAGGACTATGTATGACCTGCATGTTGGGGGGGGTTCCCCGGGTTTTAAAAATAGGACTATGTATGACCTGAATGTTGGGGGGGGGTCCCCGGGTTATATAGGCTATTTTATAAACCTGAAATTGGTTGGGGGGGGGGGTTTTGGTATAAGGCTATGGTATGGGACCTCATGTTGGGGGGGTTCTCGGTATATGGGATATGTATGCCCCTGCATTTTGGGGGGGGGGGCTCCGGTAAAATGGGGCCCGAATTTTTATGACCTGCATGTTGGGGGGGCCCTCCGGTTTTTTGGGAAATATGTATGCCCTGCATTTTGGGGGGGGGGGTCTCGGTATATGGGTTTGGGTATGCCCCTGATTTTGGGGGGGGGGTCTCGGGTTTTATAGGACTATGTTTTGCCTGCATTTGGGGGGGGTCCCCGGGTTTAATGGGATATGAATGACCGGATTTTTGGGGGGGTTTCTCGGGAAATATGGGGAACTATTTTATGCCTGCATGTTGGGGGGGTCTCCGGTATATAGGACTATGTATGACCTGCATGTTGGGGGTCTCCGGTATATAGGACTATGTATGACCTGCATGTTGGGGGGTCTCCGGTATATAGGACTATGTATGACCTGCATGTTGGGGGGGGTCCCCGGTATATAGGATGGGTTATGCCCTTTGCATTTTGGGGGGTTCCGGTTTAAAAAGGGGGGGACTAGGGTAGGACCTGATTTTGGGGGGGGGTCTCCGGTATATAGGACAAAGGTTGACCGGGAATTTTGGGGGGGTTCGGTATATAGGACTATGTAAAACCTGCAGGGTTGGGGGGGTTTGGTTTTATATAGGACTTTAAAATTGGGGGTTTTTGGGGGGGGGGTTTTTTTCCGGTTTTAATTGGATATGTATGACCTGCATGTTGGGGGTCTCCGGTATATAGGACTATGTATGACCTGCATGTTGGGGGGGTCTCCGGTATATAGGACTATGTATGACCGGGCTGGGGGGGGTCCCCGGTTTTATAGGGGTTATGTTTTTTTGACCTGCAGTTTTTTTGGGGGTTCCGGTTATAATTTAGGATATGTAAAAACCCTCCCTTGGTTTTTGGGGGGGTTTGGTATTTAGGACTTGGGGTTTGCCGGGATGTTGGGGGGGTTTTTCGGTTTTATAGGAATATTGTTTTTGACCGGGCCCGGGTTTGGGGGGTTTTGGGTTCGTTTAAAGGGAATATGTAACCCCAATTTGGGGGGGGTTTTCTCGGGGGTATTTTGGGGGCCCTAGGGGGTTTTGGACCCCCCCATTTGGGGGGGGGTTTTTCTTCCGGGGGGTATTTTAGGGGAAAACTAATTGAAATAAAACTGGGGGGTTGGGGGGGGGGGGGGTCTGGGTTTTTGGGTTCCTTTTCATGTTGGGGCCCCCCGGTTTAAAATAGGGGTGGTGTTATGGGGTGGGCGTTGGGCTGTTTCTGTTTGGGGTCCCGGGTGAAAAGGGTTCCCCCATTCTGGTATATGGGGGGGGGGGGGGAATCATCAGGAAATAAGTGAGAAAAAAACCGGTGGGGTTTTGTGTTGGGGGGGGGGCGGGTTCGGGTTTGGGGGCACTTCAGGAGATTTACGTGACATCCCCCTTAAAATACGGTGGGGGTTTTGTGTTTTGTGTGGGGGGGGGGGGGGGGGGGGTTTTAGTTGGGGTCACTTCGGGTTGATATCGTGACACCCCCTATAATAGGGTTTGGTTTTTCTTGGGGGGGGGGGCGGGTTCTGTTTTGGGGGCACTTCAGGTAGATTACGTAAACATCCCCTTTTAATAGGGTTGGTGGTGGTGGGGGGGGGGGGGGGCGGGTTCGGGTTTTGGGTCATTCAGGTAGAATTACGTGGCCAATCCCCCTTTAAACGGTGGTGGTGTGGGGTGTGGGGGGGGGGGGGGGGTTCTGTTTGGGTCACTTAGGAGATTTAGTGACTCCCCTTTAATACGGGGGTTTGGGTGTTTTGGGGGGGGGGGGGGTTCTTTTTGGGTTCATTTTCAGGTAGATATAGGGGGGACACCCCCCTATTTTTACGGTGGGGGGTGTGTGTTTTGGGGGGGGGGGGGGGGGGGTTTGGGGGGGTTTGGGGTCACTTCGGGTTTAATTTTAGGTGAAACCCCCATAATACGGGGGGTGGTGTGGGGTGGGGGGGGGGGTGGGGGGGTGGGGGTTCTGTTGGGTTTATTTCGGGGTTGATATACGGGGACATCCCCTATAAAAAGGGGTGGGGGGTGTGGGGGTTTGGGGGGTGGGGGGGGGGGGGGGGGGTTTTTGGGGCCCCTTTCAGGGTGATATGGGGTGACATCCCCTATAATACGGTGGTGGTGTGTGTGTGGGGGGGGGGGGTTTTTGGGTTTTTTGGGTCACTTCGGGTTGATTACGTAAATTCCCCTAAAATAGGGGTGGTGGTGTGTGTGGTTGGTTGTGGGGGGGGGGGGGTGGGGGGTCGGGTTCTGCTTGGGTCACTTCAGGTAGATATACGTGACATCCCCTATAATACGGTGGTGGTGTGTGTGTGGGGGGGGGGGGGGGGGGGGGGTTTTCTGTTTGGGGGGTCATTCAGTAGATTTACGTGCCCCACCCCCTTAAAATACGGTGGTGGGGGTGGTGTGGGGGGGTGGGGGGGGGGGCGGGTTCTGTTTGGGTCATTCGGAAAGATATACGTGAAAACCCCCCCAAAATTACGGTTGGTGGGGGGTGTGTGGTGGGGGGGGGGGTGGGGGTTCTGCTTGGGTAAATTCGGGTTTAGATTTGGACTTCCCCTTTTAATCCCGGGGGGTGGTGTGGGGGGGGGGGGGGGTTGGGTTTTTTTGGGTCATTCGGGTAGATTACGTGCCCAAAACCCCCTAAAATTTACGGTGGGGGTGGTGGTGTGGGGGGGGGGGGGGGGGGGGTTTGTTTGGGTCATTCAGGTAGTTTAAAAACGGGGACATCCCCTTAATACGGGGTGGTGGTGTGTGGGGGGGGTTTTTGGGGGTTGGGGTGGGGGGGGGGGGGGGGGGTGGGGAGGGGGGTTTCTGTTTGGGTCACTTGGGTTTTGGTTTTAAAAGGGGAAAATTTCCCTAAAAATACGGTGGTGGTGTGTGGTGGGGGGGGGGGGGGGGGGTTGGGGTTTCTGTTTGGGAATTTTCAGGTAGATTACGTGAATCCCCTTATAATACGGTGGGGGGGGGGGGTTTGGGGTTTGGGTTGTGTTTGTTGGTGGGGGGGGGGGGGGGTGGGTTTTTTTTGGGTTTCACTTCGGGGTTAGATTTTACTTTTGACATCCCTTTTTTCCCGGGGGTTTGGTGTGGGGTGTTGTGGAGGGGGGGGGGGGTGGGGTTTTTGTTTGGGTCACTTCGGGTAGTTTTTAAGTGCCCACCCCCTATAATACGGGGGGTTTTGGTGGGGGGTGGTTGGGTTTTTGGGGGTTTGGTGGTGTTTTGGTGGGGGGGGGGGGGGGGGTGGGGTTTCTGTTTGGGTCACTTCGGGTTTAGAATAAGTGACACCCCCTTAAAATTTCTTGGGGGTTTGGTGGTGTGGGGGTGTGGGGGGGGGCGGGGGGGTTTCTCCCTTGGGTCACTTCGGGTGTATAGTGACATCCCCTAAAAATTTGGTGGTGGTGTGTTGTGGTGGGGGGGGGGGGGGGGGTTCTGTTTGGGTAAATTCAGGAGATTAGTGACATCCCCTAAAATTTACGGTGGTGGGGGGGTTGTGGGGTGGGGGGGGGGGGGGGGGTTTGTTTGGGCCCTTCAGGTAGATATACGTGACATCCCCTAAAATACGGTGGGTGTGGGGTTTTTTGGGGGGGGTTGGTTGTGTGGGTTTTTGGGGGGGGGGGGTTTTTTCGGGTTTGCTTGGGTCACTTCGGGGTTGATATAGTGACTTTTCCCCAAATAATTTGGGGTGGTGGGGTTTTTTTTGTGGTGGGGGGGGGGGGGGGGGGGGGTTTTTTTGGGTCACTTCAGGTAAAATTACGTGAATCCCCTTTTAAAAACCGGTGGTTGGGTAGGTTTTTGTGTGGGGGGGGGGGGGGGGGGGTTTCTGTTTGGGTCACTTCAGGTAGATATAAGTGAAAATTCCCCTATAATAGGTGGGGGGTTTGTTTTGGTTGTGGGGGGGGTGGGGCGGGTTCTTTGGGGGGTCATTCGGGTTTAAAAGATAACGTGACTTACATATAATGGGGGGTTGGTGGTGTGTGTGGGGGGGGGGGGGGGGTGGGGGTTCTTGGCTTGGGTCCTTCAGGTAGATATGTGACTTTCCCCTAAAAATTGGGTGGTGGTGTGTGTGGGGGGGGGGGGGTCGGGTTCTTTTTGGGGTCCTTCAGGTAGTTTATACGTGGAATCCCCTTTAATCCCGGTCTTTGGGTGTGGGGGGGGGGGGGGGCGGGTTTTTGCTTGGGCCCATTTTCGGGTTTAGATTTTCGTGACACCCCCTTATAATTTCGGTGGTGGTGGGGTGTGGGGGGGGGGGGGGGGGGGTTTTTGTTTGGGTAAATTTCCCGGGTTTAGAAATTACGTGACATCCCTTAATACGGTGGTTGTGTGGGGGAGGGGGGGGGGGGGGGTCGGGTTTGTTTTGGGTCACTTCATTTTTAAAATTTTTAAGTGACATCCCCTATAAAAATTTTTTTTTTTTTTATGGTTTTGGTTTTTTGGTTTGGTTGTGTAAATTTGGGGGTGTGTGTTGGTGGGGGGGGGGGGGGGGGGTGGGGTTTTGTTTGGGTAATTTTCGGGTTTAATTTTTCGTGCACCCCCTTTTAATTTACGGTGGTGGTGGTGTTTTTTGTGGGGGGGGGGGACCGGGGTTTCGGTGGTTTTTCCCCCTTTGGTTTGGGTTTTTAATTCAGGTAGATATACGTGACATCCCCTATAATACGGTGGTGGTGTGTGGGGGGGGGGGCGGGTTCTGTTTGGGTCACTTCAGGTAGATATACGTGACATCCCCTATAATACGGTGGTGTGGGTGTGTGTGTGGGGGGGGTGGGGTTCTGCTTGGGTCATTCAGGTGAATCTTTGACATCCCCTATAATCCCGGGTGGTTGGTGGGGGGGGGGGGGGCGGGTTTTTTTTTTGGGGTCACTTCGGGGTAGATATACGTGACCCCCCCCTATAATCGGTGGTGGGTGGGGGGGGGGGGGGTTGGGGTTTGGGGTCATTTTTCGGGTGGGGGTTTTATAAGTAAATTTCCCCTTTTAATACGGTTTGGTGTGGGGGGGGGGGGGGGCGGGTTCTGCTTGGGTTTCGGAGTAGATCGGTTTTTAAAACTTTTCCTTGCGGGGAAACAGAAATACAAGTGACGCCATGACCTGGGGGGTTTTGGGAGGGGGGCGGTTTTGGGGGGGGTCTCCTTTTTAATTGAATATGAAAAATGTAAATATCCCAAATTTGTAAGTTCTCTCAGATGCTGGGGGTCTCTCGGGTGGTACTTTTTGGGCCCCGTCCCTTCCTAATAACCGAGCTGCGGTTTGGGTTGGGGGGGGGGGGGGCAGACATTTTAAAGCTGGCCCCGGAAATTTGTACTCTCTTCGGTCACTCCCCGGGGCAGCCAAAAGTCGGCCATTTAAATGGCTTTCTATCGTGGGTCTCCCTTTTTCCGTAATCAATAATCTAAAAAACAAACAAGGGGGGAAATCAAAAAGCTTTTCCCCTGTGAATATCTTTTATATTGAGGGGTACGGTGGGTGGGGGGTCAGGGAGACCCGGGCAGTTTTTGGGTGGGGGAGGGGGCAGGGACTGAGAGGGCAGTAATGTGGGGGGGTCAGTATTGTGGGGGGGGGGGTTTTGGGGGGGGGGGGGGGCAGTATTGTGGGGGGGGGGGTAGGGAATTTTTGGGGGGGGGGGGAGTATTGTGGGGGGAAAGGGGGGGGATGAGGGGGGCAGAAATTTTTGGGGGGGTCAGGGGTGGGGGGCCCATTATTGTGGGGGGGGGGGGATTTTTTTTTGGGGGGGCAGGGCTGGGGGGAAGGCAGAAATTGTGGGGGGGGGGGTTGTGGGGGCAGTTTTGGGGGGGGGGTCAGGGCGGGAGGGGGCAGTTTTTTGGGGGGGGGCAGTTTTTGGGGGGGGGGGTCAGGGGCTGGGGGGAGCAGTATTGGGGGGGGGGGGTGGGGGGCTGGGGAAAGCAGTATGTGGGGGGTCAGGCTGAGGGAGCAGTATTGTGGAGGGGGGGCAGTATCATGGGGGGGTCAGGGGCTGAGGGAGCAGTATTGTGGGGGGGTCAGGGACTGAGGGAGCAGTATTGTGGGGGGTCAGTGGCTGAGGGAGCAGTATTGTGGAGGGGGGGCAGTATCATGGGGGGGTCAGGGGCTGAGGGAGCAGTATTGTGGGGGGGGGTCAAGGGACTGAGGGAGCAGTATTGTGGGGGGTCAGAGGCTGAGGGGAGCAGTATTGTGGAGGGGGGCAGTATCATGGGGGGGGTCAGGGGCTGAGGGAGCAGTATTGTGGGGGGGGGGGTCAAGGACTGAGGGAGCAGTATTGTGGGGGGTCAGGGACTGAGGGAGCAGTATTGTGGGGGGTCAGGGACTGAGGGAGCAGTATTGTGGGGGGAGGCTGAGGGGAGCAGTATCGTGGGGGGGGGGGGGGGTCACGGGCAGTATTGTGGGGGGGTCAGGGACTGAGAGGGCAGTATTGTGAGGGGGGGCTGAGGGGAGCAGTATTTTGGGGGCGGGGGGTCAGGGGCAGTATTGTGGGGGGGGGGTCAGGGGCGTATTGTGGGGGGGGGGTCAGGGCTGGAGGGCAGTATTGGGGGGGGGGGGGGTGAGGGGAGCAGTATTGTGGGGGGGTCAGGGGCAGTATTGTGGGGGGGGGCAGGGGCAGTATTGTGGGGGGGGGGGCAGGGAATGAGGAGCAGTATTGTGGGGGGGCTGAGGAGCAGTATTGGGGGGGGGGGGGTGAGGAGCAGTATTTGGGGGGGGGGTGAGGAGCAGTATTGTGGGGGGGGGGGGCTGAGGGGCAGTATTGTGGGGGGGGCGGGGGGTATTACTAGGGATGACACCTGCTCAGGCCGGTCTCTTTAAGGTTGCTATGGTGACCGGCGCCCTGACCTTGTTGGCATAGAAGCGCAGCTCGTCCGCCCGGGCCCACGTGGTTTCGATGCGCTCATGCCTGACCAGGGCCGTCAGCAGATTGCGCAGCATGTCCAGCCGGGAGCGGGGCCCCAGCCCCATCCGCCGGGCCACCCTGCCATGGGCCACCAGGAGGCAAGGGAACAACTTCATCTTGACCCGCCAGCTGCCTCTCCCTGCCGGCTTCCGTACACACCGCCCGCACTTCCGGTTTCCGTACGCTCAGTGTCATTTTGTCCCCAGCGCTTCCCTGTAGTGACGTCATAGCCGGAAGTGTTGCCACTCGGTTTCCGTACACGGTCCTATGTAGGGACCAGGAGTCAGGCTCCCAGGGCGGGTGTCGGGAAGAGCGAGCTCGGACTGGGCCTCAGGAGTCGCAGGGTCCTCGGGTTCCCTCAGCAGGTGGGACGGACAGCCCCAGCGATCACAGTCGTGCGATAATCTCGTTAGGACGTCGCATGTTATGGTTCCCGGAATGGTCACATGACACAGGTCGTACGATCTGATCTCAGGGGCCGCAGACATCACCCTGTGGTCTCCTGTGCCGGGACATGACTGAGCAGCATTAGCTGTGGCCCCTGTGTCCAGATCTGGGTGATGAGGACTCAGACCAGCCGCCCCCAGGGCCGGGCCCTATGTGAGGCGATCCGCCCTATACCGCGGCGTAGTCACAGGAGCAGCTCAAACGTATAGTGCTGCACCACAGTATACAACCGGCGGGTTTCCCGGGAAACTTCAGACTGTATCACAACGACACCCCCTTAGATACAGAGGCTCGGAAAGGAAGTATCACACAAGAGGGTTAATACGGGACTAAAGATAACAAACGATAACAGAGGCTCGGAAGGAAGTATCACACAAGACGGGCTTAGATACAGAGGCTCGGAAGGAAGTATCACACAAGACGGGCTTAGATACAGAGGCTCGGAAGGAAGTATCACACAAGACGGACTTAGATACAGAGGCTCGGAAGGAAGTGTCCAAAAACGGGCTTAGATACAGAGGCTCGGAAGGAAGTGTCACATAACGGGCTTAGATACAGAGGCTCGGAAGGAAGTGTCACATAACGGGCTTAGATACAGAGGCTCGGAAGGAAGTGTCACATAACGGGCTTAGATACAGAGGCTCGGAAGGAAGTGTCACACAAGACGGACTTAGATACAGAGGCTCGGAAGGAAGTGTCAACAAACGGGCTTAGATACAGAGGCTCGGAAGGAAAGTGTACAAAACGGGCTTAGATACAGAGGCTCGGAAGGAAGTATCACACAAGACGGACTTAGATACAGAGGCTCGGAAGGAAGTAAATCTCATAAACGGGCTTTTGGATTTTAAGAGCTCGGAAGGGGGAAGTGTTTTTTATTATAACGGGCTTAGATACAGAGGCTCGGAAGGAAGTATCACAAACAGGCTAGATACAGGGCTCGGAAGGGAAAGTGTCACATAACGGGCTTAGATACAGAGGCTCGAAGGAAATTCACATAACGGGCTTAGATACAGAGGCTCGGAAGGAAGTTCAATAAGGGCTTAGATACAGAGGCTCGGAAGGAAGTTTCACATAACGGGCTTAGATACAGAGGTCGGAAGGAAGTTTCACCCAAACGGCTTAGATACAGTGGCTCGGAAGGAAGTTCACAAAACGGACTTAGATACAGAGGGTCGGAAGGAAGTTCACAAACGGGCTTAGATACAGAGGCTCGGAAGGAAGTGTCACATAACTGGCTTAGATACAGAGGCTCGGGAAGGAGGGATAAAAAAAAGGGGCTCTTTCTGGAAAAGCGTAAATAAAAAAATTTCCTGATGTTTTTGGGGTTTTTAAATTTTGGGGAGAGGAAACATCTTTTAAAATTTTAAAGAATAAAACCTTTTTAATGGGAAAAAGCCTCCAAAAGGGGGCCGGGCGTCTTTTGAAAACCTGCAAGATGCGGGGTATTTTTAAAGTTATCCCTTAAAATAAAGGGGCCCTTAATTACAGAGGCTCGAAGGTTTTCCCCCACGGCACTTCCCCAATACGAGGTCGAAAAAGTCAAAAATAACGGGCTTAGATAGATTCCCCGAGGTGGTGGAAGTAACCCTAACGGGCTTAAGATATTAATCCAAGGGTTCAAAAAGGGCTTAGATAAAGAAAAGGCTCGGGAAAAGATAACTAAGGGTTAAAAACAAGGGGAAAGGAAATTGTCACTAACCTGCTTAAAAAGACTTTGTTATTGTACATAACTCGGTTGATACAACTCAAAAAAAAACAAACGGGGGTTAGATACAGAGGCCGGGGAAAGGGAAGTATCACATAACGGGGTTAGATACAGAGGCGTGGAAGGAATTATCACATAACAGGCTTAGATACAGAGGCGTGGAAGGAAGTATTACATAACGGGCTTAGATACAGAGGCTCGGAAGGAAGTGTCACATAACGGGCTTAGATACGGGGGCTGGAGGAGAAATGTCACATAAAAGGGCTTAGATACAAGGCTCGGAAGGAAGTGTACATAACGGGTTAGATTTCAGAGGCTGGAAGGAAGTATCACACAAGGGCTTCAAAAACGGGGGCTTTGGGAAAGGAAATTCACATAACGAGGTTAGATACAGAGGCTTGGAAGGAAGTGTCACATAACGGGATTAGATACCGAGGCCCGGAAGGCAGTTTCACACATGACAGGCTTAATAATATATTAGGAAACGTGATAGGTTTCCCTGTTCTACCGATCATGTGTATAGTTACTTTGTATATAAACCCCATGTTATTTTATTCAATGTATGTAACATATCCGCATCTGAAGAAGTGCCGTCCGGCATGAAACGCGTTATGCTTTGTTACTATAAACATTAAGGCCGTCTTCTTATTGTTTTATTTGGAATAAAGTGATTATATTTCTATCCCACGGTGGTATCCATGAGGATTTATTCGACGGAGACGAGCGCCCGGTCCATTTTTTCCTGTTTGATCGTCACATGACAGGCGTAGATACAGAGGCTCGGCAGCCCTAGAATTAGATACACAGCTCAGCAGCCGGTATTACACAGGATAGGATTAGATACATGGCTCAGCAGACAGTATCACACAGGATAGGATTAGATAAAACAGCTCAGCAGACAGTATCACACAGGATAGGATTAGATACACAGCTCAGCAGAGGGTATCACAAGGATAGGATTAATAAAACAGGTCAGGCAGAACCGGAATCACACAGGATAGGATTAGATACACAGGTCAGCAGACGGTATCACACAGGATGGATTAGATACACCGCTCAGCAGACAGTATTACACAGGATAGGATTAGATACACAGATCAGGAGACGGTATCACACAGGATAGGATTAGATACACAGATCAGGAGACGGTATCACACAGGATAGGATTAGATACACAGCGCAGCAGACGTATCACTAGGATGGATTAGTTTACACAGCTCAGCAGAACGGTATAAACAAGGATAGATTAGATACAGGACTCAGCAGAGGGTATCACACAGGATAGGATTAGATTACACAGAACAGGAGACGGAAATCACACAGGATAGGATTAGATACACAGCGCAGCAACAGTTCACGGATGGGAAATTTAGATACACAGCTCAGCAGACGGGTATCACACAGGATAGTTTGGGATGCAGGATCAGCAGAGGGTATCACACGGGAAAAGGGATTAGATACACAGTCAGCGACGGTACAACAGGATGGGAAATTAGATACACACCCCAAAACAGTATAAAAAGGATAGGATTAGAAACACACCAGCAGAGGGGTATCACAAAAGGATAGGTTAGATACACAACCAGCAGAGGGTATCCAAGGATGGTTTAGATACCAGCTCTGAGACGTATCACACAGGATAGGATTAGATCACAGCTCAGCAGACGGTATCAACAGGATAGGATTAGATACACAGCTCAGCAGAACAGTATAAACATAGGATAGGTTTAGATACACAGCTCAGCAGAGGGGTATCACACAGGATAGGAATTAGATACACAGCTCAGCAGAGGGTATCACACAGGATAGGATTAGATACACAGCTCAGCAGAGGTATCACACAGGATAGGATTAATACACAGCTCAGCAGACGGTATCACACAGGATAAGATTAGATACACAGCTCTGCAGACGGTATCACACAGGATAGGATTAGATACACAGCTCAGCAGACGGTATCACCAGTGCTAGGATTAGATACCCGGCTCATCTTGTGAATGTACGACCCTTCCTGTTCCTTCAGGCTCATGGGAGGGTTCGTGTACGAGGGTGTAAGGCTGCGCCTTTGCCATGGAAGAATTAGTGCACATAGGGCGGCGCCTGTGCTGCGCACTCAGCTCTGCTATGTACTGATCCCCCGCTGCTCTCTCTCTTCCAGGCGTCTCGCACCGCGTGACTCTCTGAAGCTTCCTCAATGTATCGGATGAGCTGCAGTCTAAACCAGAGGTGAGTGTCCCCCTCCAGAGGGGGCGCTGTGCGGGGGGGATGCGGCGCTATTGGCGGCTGCACGGGGTCTCCTTACTCTTCCCTTGTATTTTTTAGCTGCTGGTGGAGTTTGTCCAGAACGCGTCCATCCCGCTGGGAGACGGACTGGTGGGGGTGGAGACCAAGGAGCTGACCTGTCTCTCTCTGCTGCCCGAACCCTCAGAATGCACCTCGCTGCTGCTGCCAGGTAACCGCCCCCTCACTCCTCTGACAACCGGTGTGTTTCCTCAAAACCATGACAGTCTTCTCTTCTGGCCCGTGGCCCTGTCTGCCCTCCCCCGGGGCCCGTGGCCCCTGCGCCCTCCCCCGGGCCGTGGCCCTTCAGCCCCCCCCGGGCCCGTGGCCCTGTCTGCCCTCCCCCGGGCCCGTGGCCCTCTCTGCCCTCCCCCGGGCCCGTGGCCCGCTCTGCCCTCCCCCGGGCCGTGGCCTTCTGCCCTCCCCCCCGGCCCGTGGCCCTTTTCTGCCCTCCCCCGGGCCCGTGGCCCGCTCTGCCCTCCCCCGGGCCCGTGGTCCTCTCTGCCCTCCCCCGGGCTCGTGGCCCTGTCTGCCCTCCCCCGGGCTCGTGGCCCTGTCTGCCCTCCCCCGGGCCCGTGGCCCGCTCCCCTCCCCCCGTGTCCCCTCCCACTTCTCTGGCCCTCCCCCGGGCTCTTACCCCTCTTCTCCGTCAGATGCTCCTGCTCAGGCCCGAGCGTCGCCCAAAGCTCCCGCTACCGAACTGCTGAGCGGCCTCCAGCTGGATCCCAGCGCAGACTCCAGAGAGCACAAGAGCAAAGCCGCCCTGTTGTCCCCCTCGGAGCCCTCATCGCTGCTGCAAGACCTGCCGACCAATGACAACTCCTCCTTCATCCTCCTCAACCTGGCCCGCTCAGGTAACACCTACTGTCACATCGCTGCCGGTTTCTGTGTCGTCCTCTCCAGGATGTGGCGTCGCCAGTTTCGGCAATTTGTGAGGTGTTCTTGTTCCTCCTGGTGCCCCTCCCGTCTCCTGTGCTGTGAACCTCACTACTGAATGTGGCGAGGTACAGGACTAGGGCGCTCAGTGACACATTGCTCCGCCGCCGGCTTACGTCGCCTTCTGTTTTCCAGGCCTGGGGTCACCATCGGAGCACATGGTCTTTGTTCAGGACGAAGCAGAGGATTCTGGGAATGACTTCCTGCCCAGTGACTGCGCCGATAGCAGCACGCCCTGGTACCTGCGGGTTCAGGAGTTGGCTCACGACAGTCTCATCGCCGCCACCCGGGCCCAGCTGGTCAAACACGCCAAGTCCATCAGCAGCGGTAAGTGCCGCCACCCGGTTCTGCCATCCAGGAGGGCGCAGCGGGAGTGGTGTGGGGGGGGGGGATTTGTCGCCGTCAGTTTTCTAGAACCTTCTGCTTTGTTTTCCATTGACGCCGCCCTGAACAGCTCCTGCGAGGTCCGAGCCGCCAACCCGGAGAAACGCTTCCGCTGCTCTTTCCACGGCTGCGAGCGATCCTTCGTGCGTCCGACGCACCTGAGATATCACCTGAAGACTCACATGTGAGTGCGGCCGCCAGGCACCAGCGATGGCGCTGTAGGCTCCAGTGAGGGTTGTGGTAGGATCACATGACTTGGTAATAGATTGCCCTGCGAGGCGTCCGGTTCTCCCCTGCCTTAGGTGAGGATCAGGGGCCCCGGACCCCCAGGGGTTTCTGTTACCGCCCCTCAGCCGCCTGCTCCGTTACAGACGAAGGGCAGGGGAGTATAAACGTTGTGAAAGTGAAGTGAAACCAGAAAAGTGTCTTCCAGAAACGAGCGCTCCTTCCCGTGTCCGGTGGAGGGTTGTGGGAAGAGCTTCTACGTCCTGCAGAGGCTGAACGTGCACATGCGCACCCATAACGGGGAGCGGCCGTTCCTGTGCCCGGAGGCCGGCTGCCACAAGCAGTTTACCACCGCCGGGAACCTGAAGAACCACCTGCGGGTGCATACAGGTGAGCGCCGAGCCTGTGTGTACAGCGCCACCGCCTGTGCCCGGCCCCTCACTGACCTCTCTGCTTCTGCAGGAGAGAAACCCTTCCTGTGCGAGGAGGAGGGGTGCGGCCGCAGCTTTGCCGAATACTCCAGTCTGAGGAAGCACCTGGTGGTGCATTCAGGTAACAGGGGCGGCCGGGGCGACAGTCTTGGTGTTCTGGGGGCTCATGGCTGACACCTCCGATACTGTCTCCCAGGTGTGAAGTCGCATCAGTGTCCGGAGTGCGGCAAGAACTTCTCTCAGAGCGGGAGCAGGAACGCCCATATGAAGAAGCATCACCCGGGAAGCAGCGCAGGTGAGCGGCTCCTCTGCACTCTCACCAGTCATAGGATGCCCATAGACCTGCGGACAAAACCAACCGACAACCACATAACCTTGTGCACTCATGCTTATTAATGGGGGAAGAAGAGAAACATGGCTGCCAGACTCTTCTGATAGCTGCTTAGCTGTCATTTCTTTTTTTTAGTGCTGTATGCTACTCGTGGCTTTCTAACCCCTTAATGGTTGCCCACTGGCTATTGTCAGCAGGCGGATGATGTTCTCTGTCAGCAGAGGCGCCAAAAGAGGTTGCTACCTGCAAAGGGGTCCACGGCTTCCAGCCCACAGTTAAAGGGAAGGAGTGGGGTTCCCGGATCTCTCTAAAAGGGCAGGGACCGGGGGAAGTTTTCTGGTCCCTGCCTTTTTCCCTTGATTGTGCGGTCCTGATGCAGCAAATCAAAAGGAGTCCCCTGTCCATCGGTACCCGGGGATTCCCAGGCTTGAAGGGCCGGGGATATCTGGACAGTCAGCCCGGGGAACTTAGAGTAGCCTAGCTGTCTGATCAAAAGTTGTCAGGGCGCAGTGTGTTCCCCCTGACAGACCTGTGTTAACTGACTGTAGTCTAAGTTACAGGAGTGTAATGTAATAGCATCTGTGTAATTAATAGATACGGGAGTATAAGGAGTGTAATGTATTAGTATAAGGAGTGTAATGTGTTAGCAACAAGTGAAATGTATTAGCATACACGAGTATTCAGGTGTAAATGTATTAGTATAGGGAGTAATTTTTGGGTATACGGGTGAAATGTTTTGGTATACGGGGAGTGTAATGTATTGGTATACAGGAGTGTAATGATTGGTATCAGGAGTAAATGTTTAGTATACAGGAGTATGCTAATACATTGCTAAGTGTAAAAATGTGTAAAATATTTATCCCTTAATGGGAGTTTAAAAAAAAAAAAAAAGTGTAGGGGAAAAAAAATCTGGATATTACACACACACAGAAATCCTGCACTTATCAGGTATCCACAGGGACTGTAAAAACCCTGTAAAATTTAATCAAAAGGTTTTTTTTTTAATGTGAAATGTGAAGGTGAAAAAAATTTTAGAAAAACAGTTTAAGCTGCAAAAAAAAGTTAAATTCCACAGTAATTCATCTGTAAACTATATGCAACTAAAAATACAACTCTCCTGCATAAAATGAGCCCTCACATAGCTTGAAAGTCGTGGGCACTCAGGAGGGTTGTCCGTCTCAATGATTGGTTTGAATTAAAAGAACTTAAAATACAACACCTTTGCAATATATTTCATTACAAATGTCCTCTTCTGATTGAGCTGCCTTTTTTAGTGCTTACTACTCGGCTTTCTCAAATCCTCTAAGTGCCGACTGGCCTTTTCTTTACAGGCTGTCATGTCTTTATGAACTCATTCCCCTTTTGAGACAGGTTGTCACGAGCCCCCCCGCACTAGGAATAGCTTCCGGATGAGGTGAGGAGGAGGGACCTGGTAGTCTGGTCCTGCATTTAATCCCTTTGTGTGCCTCCCCTTTCCCCCCCTGCTCTCCCCAATCCACAACCTGATAGAATGTGAATTAGCAGTACCCCTGTCTGTTACTAATTAATCCATGTATGTTTTCCTGAACCCCTGTGACTATTACTAATTACTTAAATTAAAGATACAGGAGTGAAATGTGTAAATAACGTTACACGTGTGTACTGTATTAGTGATACAGGAGTATATTTTTAATACAGTGTTGTGTTGCACGGAGATTGGGGGAACTTGTTAGCATAAAGCAGTAGGAATGTAGGAACAGTTGAATGCTCTTGGTATAGGCACATGAGGTTCAAAATTCCTTATACAATCTAGATACCTGCTAGTGCAAAAGGACCTTAGGAGTTGTAAAAAAAAAAGGTGGGAAAAATCTGGAATAACCCCATCCTGCACTCAACCACTCTGTAATAAACCTTAAATACTACCGGTATGCTGATGTGGAGGGTAAAAAATGAAGAAAAAAACATTTTAACTAGCTAGCCACGCCTTCAGTTCAACTTACAGGACACCTGACAGGCCCCCTGAAAGTCGTTGGACAACCCCTTAAACATCTTTTGATCAAAATATGTGAACCGAGAATCTCAATGTTTTTTCATGTATGATAGATAGCATAAATGCTTCTTTAGGGATTTCCATGTAATGTATTGCCCTTTTTGCAGTCGTGTGCCGCTGGCAGTGGTGTGCGTGTGTGTGTATATATATATATAATGTGCCGCAACCCTGCCAGTGGCACCCAGGTTTGCATATAGTTTTTTCAGAAATGTTTTTTGTGCAGAACCATACGTTGTATTTGGTGTACATTGATTTTAACCTATATGGGGAGGAAGGGGTGCCTCCATTTTGGTTCTCTGCACTACGCCCACTTTCACAGGCCGTCATAAAAGTGCAGCTTGCAGGTTTGGTGTTTTTTTTATTTTTTTCCTCTCTGGATAATGGAGGTCGGTTGACCCAGTGAGAGGCCTGGATGTGGCTCTATTGAGAGGTAAGGATAGTGTAGGACTGCCCGACCTGAGATCACGTTGAAAGTCGTGGGCAGCTTAAACATCTTTTGATCAAAATATGTGAACCGAGAGTCTCAAAGTTTTTTCGGGTTTGATAGACTCACATAGCTGCCGCACTGAAAAAATAGACAAGTTATGACTGTTGAAACGCAGGAAGGCAGAAAGTAAGAAAAATCTAGCTGATATTAAGGCCTTTTCAGACCTGGTGCTTAAGGGGTTAAAATAAGATTCCCTTCCCCTCAGATCTAGCGCTGCTATCGCCCTCCCTGGCCTCACAACCGTTACCGTCTTCTCCGTCAGATGCTCCTGCTCAGGCCCGAGCGTTGCCCAAAGCTCCCGCCACCGAACTGCTGAGCGGCCTCCAGCTGGATCCCAGCGCAGACTCCAGAGAGCACAAGAGCGAAGCCGCCCTGTTGTCCCCCTCGGAGCCCTCATCGCTGCTGCAAGACCTGCCGACCAATGACAACTCCTCCTTCATCCTCCTCAACCTGGCCCGCTCAGGTAACACCTACTGTCACATCGCTGCCGGTTTCCTACACTTACAGGAGTTTTCTCAGTGCAAAGATTAGCTTTCAACATATCGGGACAGATCATTGAAGACTTTTTCTAAATACATTAGTCTTTTAATTTTGCAGAAGACAAAAAAAAACAAAAAGAGGGGGCGCTCTATAGTGAAAGTACGTAGGATATAAAATCAAAGTTGCAAGTGGTTAGGTTGCTCACCTTTAGGCCATGTTCACACGGCTTATTCTGGGACGTAATTCAGTCCGTAATTACGCGCCGAAGTGCGCCAATTACGGGCTGAATCCGTCCCAGTAACTACAGTAATGCACAGTTCTCATAGAGAACTATGCATTACGTCTCCTCTCCCTTCTCGGCGAATCTGCCGGGCGGGGAGATAATTGACAGGTCACTTTCTAGCGGCGTATACGCACCGCTAGCAATGACTGTCTATGGGCCGGCAAAGTGCCGGCAACCCGCTCGCTCTCCCGCCCCGCCCCTGGCCACACGGCGTAATTGCGGGGCGGAATTACGCCCCGCAGTTAAGCCGTGTGAACATAGCCTTAGGAGTTGTGCTCATAGTTTAGAGGCACAACTCTCATAAGCACATGGAAGACTCTCCGTCTGAGCCTCAGAACGGCAGCCGCGGGTCTCCTTCTCCAAAGCCGCAATATCGGCAGCGGGCGTGAACAGTGAAACCAAGCTGGAAAACGGAAATGTTGCCCGGTGCTTGTTACAGGAAAAAAACCTCTATTGAGGCAGTAAATGGTGTTTAAAAATAAAGGTTTTTATTCCAATAAAAATTCCGATAAGAGTGTAAACCTTTCCACCATATAAGACATTTAACGCGTTTCACGCATGAATCGGCGCTTCCTCAGAAATACGTGTTACCGCTTTAATAATAATAAGAAGAAGAAGAAAAAAAAAAAAGTTCTCACAGTGTCCTGCCGACCATCGGGGGTACCACGAATAGGAAGATACTGCGGCAGGCCCAGACACAGCAGCAGAGCCAACCGTGGCCTATTCAGAGGGTGATGGCTCTATTTGCCAAATGCACAGGGACACAAGTACTGGTACTGTCTACCAGTAAGACTGGCTTTGTTGCCCATAGCAACCGACCGGACCTCAACACGACCAATCAGAGCTCATAGTAACCAGAGCCCATAGCAAAAAATCAGAGCACATTGCGACCAATCAGAGCTCAGCTTATATTCCATGTAGGGCTCTGGAAAAATAAAAGCTGAGCTCTGAGTAGTTGCTATGTGTTCTTAGTGGTTGCTATGGGCAACAGACAGTCTTACTGCTAGACAGTTATAATGCATAAGACTCAAAGCATATAATGAAGGGAAATAGAGCGCCAAGTTCAAAATGGACGACACTTGCTTTATTCTCTAGTGTTTTAACCATCCCCAATCACCTCAAAAGTACATTTTCTGCGTGGAATAGGACAGAAGAATGAACATGTTCTAATTTTGGTTTTTTACTCTTAAAAACAGACCGACAAAATACCTATTTTCTATGCCGGTCAGTGGGGACGATTTTACTTTCGGTTTTAGACGAGTATTTCAAGTAGAAATCTGTGTGGAAATACCCGTTGTGTGGACGGGGCCTTGTACTGCTCTGGAAAAAAAAAGAAAGCTGTGCTCTGGTTGCTATGAGCAACGAGTCATAGACATAGCAACTAATCAGAGCTGAGCTTTCATTTTTCCAGAACAGTACAAGAAATGGAAGCTGAGTTCTGATTGGTTGCTAAGGACATGAAGAGTCTTGCTGTTAGACATAGTAACCAATCAGAGCTCGGATTACATTTTTCCAGCGCATTATATGACATGTAAGCTGAGTTCTGATTGGTTGCTATGGGCAACAAGAATCTTACTGTTAGACATAGACCTCCACTTACATTTCTTGTACTACTGTGGAAAAATGAAAGCTCAGCTCTGATTGGTTGCGATGGGCAACAGACTGGCTGCCATGTCTGCCACTGTCTGTTGGCCATCGCAACCAATCAGACCTCAGCTTACATTTCTTGTACTGCTGTGTAAAACTGAAAGCTCAGCTCTGATTGGTTGCTATGTCTAACAGTTCTCTATAGCAACCCATCAGAGCTCAGCTTTCATTTCATATAGTGCTCTGGAAAAATGTAATCTGAGCTCTGATTGGTTGCTATGGGCATCAAGACTCTTACTGTTAGACATAGCAACCAATCAGAGCTCCGCTTTCATCTTTCCACAGCAGTACAAGTAATGTAAGCTGAGCACTGGTTGCTATGGGCAACAATGACAGTCTTAATGCTAGACAGTTTTGATAAATGAGGCCCCACGGTGTGAAGTAATCAGAGGCGGCTGGACAGTGAAACGGACCCAGCATCCAAGTACTCACCAGGCCCAACCATGATTGGCTTCTGAGATGAAGCGTGTTCACAGTGTAACAAATAAAATCAACCGCAACCCCCTGTGTAGCCCTCTGAGATACGCCGCCCCCTTGCGAGCGCAGTTTTTCCCTATTGACTGCGCAGTGGCCGGTTAGGGAGGGGAGGTGACCAGACTCGTCCCTCAGCGGCCTCCATTATAGGACGTCCCGCTCCTCCGTACTTACCGTGCGCTCAGTGACACATTGCTCCGCCACCGGCTTACGTCGCCTTCTGTTTTCCAGGCCTGGGGTCACCATCGGAGCACATGGTCTTTGTTCAGGACGAAGCAGAGGATTCTGGGAATGACTTCCTGCCCAGTGACTGCGCCGATAGCAGCACGCCCTGGTACCTGCGGGTTCAGGAGTTGGCTCACGACAGTCTCATCGCCGCCACCCGGGCCCAGCTGGCCAAACACGCCAAGTCCATCAGCAGCGGTAAGTGCCGCCACCGGGTCTGCCATCCAGGGAGGGCGCAGCGGGAGTGGTGGTGGTGGGGGGGAATTTGTCGCCATCAGTTTTCTAGAACCTTCTGCTTTGTTTCCAGTTGACGCCGCCCTGAACAGCTCCTGCGAGGTCCGAGCCGCCAACCCGGAGAAACGCTTCCGCTGCTCTTTCCACGGCTGCGAGCGATCCTTCGTGCGTCCGACGCACCTGAGATATCACCTGAAGACTCACATGTGAGTGCGGCCGCCGGCACCACGCGATGGCGCTGTAGGCTCCAGTGAGGGTTGTGGTAGGATCACATGACTTGGTAATAGATTGCCCTGCGAGGCGTCCGGTGTCCCCCTGCCTTAGGTGTAGGATCAGGGGGCCCCGGACCGCCAGGGTTACTGTTACCGCCCCTCAGCCGCCTGCTCCGTTACAGACGAAGGGCAGGGGAGTATAAACGTTGTGAAAAGTGAAGTGAAACCAGAAAAGTGTCTTCCAGAAACGAGCGCTCCTTCCCGTGTCCGGTGGAGGGTTGTGGGAAGAGCTTCTACGTCCTGCAGAGGCTGAACGTGCACATGCGCACCCATAACGGGGAGCGGCCGTTCCTGTGCCCGGAGGCCGGCTGCCACAAGCAGTTTACCACCGCCGGGAACCTGAAGAACCACCTGCGGGTGCATACAGGTGAGCGCCGAGCCTGTGTGTGTACAGCGCCACCGCCTGTGCCCGGCCCCTCACTGACCTCTCTGCTTCTGCAGGAGAGAAACCCTTCCTGTGCGAGGAGGAGGGGTGCGGCCGCAGCTTTGCCGAATACTCCAGTCTGAGGAAGCACCTGGTGGTGCATTCAGGTAACAGGGGCGGCCGGGGCGACAGTCTTGGGGTTCTTGGGGTCTCATGGCTGACACCTCTGATACTGTCTCCCAGGTGTGAAGTCGCATCAGTGTCCGGAGTGCGGCAAGAACTTCTCTCAGAGCGGGAGCAGGAACGCCCATATGAAGAAGCATCACCCGGGAAGCAGCGCAGGTGAGCGGCTCCTCTCCTGATGTCCGGATTGTGACAAAGCTTCTTCTCCACCTGCAGACGACTTTGCTTTTTTTTGTGTGAATGTCACCAGGAAACCTTTTGTTTCTTGTTGGATTCATTGGTGGCCACAGCTACCGCGCGCTGTTTGGTTTGTCCTGAAGCTGGGGTTCCCTATTGACTTGTTTTTAATGTTTCCTCCCAGGACAGGGACACACGGCCTCATGATTTTTGGTGGTTCCTCCCATCTCTCCACATTTCTATTTGCTGATTATTTCTAGGAGAGGGACAAGATTTGTTTGCTGGTTCCTCCCGCGACTAAGCCACATGTTTTTGGGTTTGGGTTATCCTCTTCTGCATAGGGCCACGTGTTTACTGGGGATTTCTCCCAGGATCGTGCCCCAAATTTTTTTTTTCTTCCATTGATATGGCCCAATGTTTTTTGCTGGTTCCTCCATGGATAGGGCCGCATGGTTTTTTGCTGGTTCCTCCATGGATAGGGCCGCATGGTTTTTTGCTGGTTCCTCCATGGATAGGGCCACATGTGTTTTCATGGTTCATCCCGGGATAGGGCCACATGTGTTTTCATGGTTCATCCCGGGATAGGGCCACATGTGTTTTCATGGTTCATCCGGGGATAGGGCCACATGTGTTTTCATGGTTCATCCCGGGATAGGGCCACATTTGTTTTCACGGTTCATCCCGGGATAGGGCCACATGTGTTTTCATGCTACATCGCAAGTCCACGCAACATTTTGTACGTGTGGTAGGATCGGCATAGATGAAGCACATACCCAGCATCAGGCTATATAAGTCCTGTATCCCCCAATGAATCCAACAAAGAAAAAAAATTCTGGTATAAAAATCCAGTTTCCTCCATCTCAGCTTTGTACCTTCTGATGACTTTTACGTCACTCTGTATTTCGGAGCACTCGCATTCAGACCCATATTCTGCAGATACTCGTAGTAAGTGCATCTTGGTGACTCTTGTGTTCTCCTTGCAGAAGACAGCGCCGCCGCCGAGTCCCTACAGCTGAGCGAGGAGAGCCTGACCGGAAGCCACCTGCTCGCTGTGGCAGCGGCGCGACACTCCTATGACGATGAAGTCTCCATCTTGCTAAATTAAAGACATTTTTGGAAATATTTCATGTCATCTGCGTTGGAGAGCGGCGGCTCCCCCTCACTCATGAGAGTCGAGCACTAGCGCCACCATGACAGTCATAGGCCCAAAGCCAAACAGGCGGAATAGCGGGGCCCGAAGAAGGCTGCAACCAAGCAAGCTCGTCATCAGGTGAAAATAACAGGATTGCCCATTACTGATCAATCAGTTACAAGAAGGGGAAAGTATCACAAAATATCCTCATTCTACAGACAAGACACCGACCTCTGCTTCAGAACCGTACTCCCAAAAAGTGATGTCCTCTTTCTATACAATGAGTTTTTTCCTTGTAGTAGATGAGACACAAAATCTGAAAGCTCCGTTGTACTTTTAAGGTTTAGGAGATGATCAGGTTCAAGAGGGGTTCCCACCATAGACTTTGATGGAAGATCCTATGCATATGCCATTAAAGTCTAATAGGTGCGGGTCCCAGAAGAACGGGAACGGGCCCCCGAAAGTATTGGCTCAAAATGGAGAGCTGGTACCACTTGTGCATAACTCTCCATTCTGTTCTATGGCAGTTCTTGGTACAGGGGAGCACAGTGTTGTCTCCATTCTGTTCTATGGGAATTCCTGATACAGGGGAGCACAGTGTTCTCTCCATTCTGTTCTATGGGAGTGGAATGTTTGGCCATACTTAGAGCTCCAATAGAACAGGATAAAGAGTCGTTCGCAAACGTGACCTGATCTCTATTCTGTTCTATGGGCGTTCTGAGTACGGCCCAAACATACCACTCCGCTGTACTAGAAATTACCAGAGAACAAGAATGGAAAGTTGTGCGCATGCGCGACCGGCTCTTCCTTCTGAACCGTAACTTTCAGGGTCCGTTCCCGAGATAGAGGCAGGTCCCATCTCTGAGACTTGCATCAAGTGCACTTTGATGTTATATCAATAGGATATGCCATCAAAGTCAATGGTTAGCACAGCCCAAGCCCTTACCAACAGTGGTCATATTGGCACATTCTATTGTCGGTAATGGACTATGTAGTGGGTATACTGAGTAAGTCCTCTACATAGGCAGCAGATTATTACAGCTGACATCCACCGCTAACAGCAGAGATCAGAGCCGGCTCTGGTCCCTCTTCTTTAACGCCTTAGACACCACAGCGGTCTAAATGACGGTGCTGACCAAATGCCAGGAAGGGGTTAACAAAACAGTATGCGTCACCCTGCAGCGTGTGACCCCGGACTACATGAACTCTCCTGCTGGATCCATATTCTTGTTAATAACCAGAACGCCGTCATTTGACCAAATGAGAAATTTTTATTTCACAATGAAATGTAACCAGGACACAACTAATAAAGGTAAAAAAAAAAAAACTGAAATGTTAATGGAGCAGCAAGTGATTCAGGACTGAGGCGACAAAGTGACGTCCGGATCTTTCCAGAGATTTGTGCCGGATTTTCATCATCCAGGAAAACTCCCTAGAGAAAACTAAAAAGGGAAATCTGCGAGAGACCGGCATGGCTTGTGCTCGCTGCTCGGGGTCACCCGGATGGTGCTGCTTGTGCTCGCTGCTCGGGGTCACCAGGATGGTGCTGCTTGTGCTCGCTGCTCGGGGTCACCAGGATGGTGCTGCTTGTGCTCGCTGCTCGGGGTCACCAGGATGGTGCTGCTTGTGCTCGCTGCTCGGGGTCACCAGGACGGCTGCTGCTGTTCTAAGCATCCCTGCAAGCACAGACCAGAGGTCACTATGGCCGACCTGCTGGACGAGGACATCCGACTGACCACTCCGGCTCAGCACGTCATCAGTCTGTGATAGCTGAGAAGGGTCAGGAGCGTCTCCAATGTTGCCTCGCCCACCAGAACGGCCAACCATTGTGTTCTACAAATTTATTGAAGGGGTGTCCCCACCATACACATTCCTGTTACACAGATGGGATGCGCCATCAATGTGTGATAGGTGCGGGTCCCACCAATGGTACGCCGCACCTGTCACGTATTGATAGCATATCCTATTGATGCCATTGGCTCCTGCGCGCTGCAGCTGCTGATTGGCTGTAGCAATCGTGACATTGCCTGGCATCATTGTGCGATAGGTGCGGGTCCCACCACTGGCGCACGCGGCTGTAGTGAAATCAGCGGGAGAGTTCCAACCCCCAATCTATCCAAAATGGAGACTCTTTTTGAGATGGTGGGACCCGCACCCATCACATATGGATAGCATATCCTATCGCTGCCTCTCCCGGCCGTTGGCTCCTGGGCGCTGCAGCTGCTGATTGGCTGTAGCAATCATGCGACATTGCCTGGCATCAACATTGGAAGCTTTTACTTCTGCATGGCGATGTTGGGAAATATAATGCAACCTATTGCCAGTACCAGGAATTAAAAGATAAGACTGGTAAGAGGATGAGCAGCGGCATTGCTGGAGGAAGGGGAGGGTCATTACAGAGGTATAAGGTTTTTTATTTTAAGCATTCTCTTACTTAAAAGGGTCCTCTCACCCCACGGATTAGAAATCAACGCTTCTTTACCTTTGCCTACATGTTTACAACTAATGAAACTTTGTTTTTCCTTCTCAGCCCTGCAAACTGATAGGACAGATGGAATTTTCAATCAAGTCAGAAGTGTCTTAATGAACCAGGTGCTGCCCCTTTGTATAACTAGAAAACTAGCGTGCAGGAGGTTTATGATAAAGCCAATACAGAAGACTAAGGTTATGTTCACACGATGTACAGCTCGTACGTCTTTCGGGAAATCACGCTAATATGCACGTAATCGATGGGGGGGGGGGTGGCGGTGGCAGCTTACCGGCCCTATTTACATTCATTACTTGCGGCGCGTATTCGCCGTGAATAATTTACATGTAACTTATCACCTTGCATGTAGAATACAATTGTATTGTAAGAGCGGGGAGGGGAGGCGTAATCCATACTTCTCTATGAGAACTATGGATTACCGTAATTTAGGTGCGCATCTCGCCCGTATTAGAGCGCAATTACGCCGTGTGAACATAGCCTGAGGTAGGATACTTGGGCTGCTGTTAGGACTCGAGAAAAAAAGATTTTCTCCCTTATGTCCTAACATATGCAAAAGGAAAAAAAGAAAAGAGGGGGCGCACAATAGTGTTATACTGTAAAAAATGTGTAAAGTGATGAATAAGAGTTGGACTCTCACCTTTGAATGTTGCGCTCTTAATATAGAGTCACAACACCCATATGCGTTTACAGGGCTATTTATATTCCGTAGCCCTTAGTACGGTAGCCGCTGGTCTCTGATGCTCCGCTCGGTGATCCGGTGGGAGATAGACGCCAATAGGAAAAGTAAAAATGGACCCGGCGCGCGTATGGTAAAAAAAGCCCGAGCTAAAGGCTTTTAATTAAAATTGGCTTTTATTCTTAAAAATGCAAAGGAATTACCATTGCAAAATTAAAAACAAAAAAAAAAATCTGTTTTGTTTTTAATTTTGCAATGGTAATTCCTTTGCATTTTTAAGAATAAAAGCTATTTTTAATTAAAAGCCTCTAGCTCGGGCTTTTTTTTTTTTTACCATAAGCGCGCCGGGTCCATTTTTTCTTTTCCTATTTATGTCCTAACAGCAACATAACCAACGGAGATTTGGCAAGAAGTAAGCCGCAGGGGGGGTCCTTATAAAGCACTTCCTAGACCTATCCAGGAAGTGCAAAATAAAGCACCTGTCCTTGTTCACACAGGACAGAATAAAAAACTGCATTCTTGTCTTGCAGCTATTTAAAGGGGCAGCACGCAGTTGTTAATATGGACGGTGCTGTCTTGATAAAAAGTTCCACCTGTCCGACCAGTTCACGGGGACAGGAATGTAAAATTGATTGTGCTGCTGGTAGGACTTAAGGTAAACACTATTACTAAATACATTGCTGCTCTGATTCGGCTTCCTTTCAGAGTTTGAACAGTTTTTATATCCTGCTTGTGTACACAAGCTTCCGTAGATTACCGACCTCTCTGCTCTGCGGATATTAAAGCCGTGTTACCACTATGTACGGTGATAGCGCATCGATAGGAGATGTTAAAGTTTTTGGTGGGAACACTGCTTTATCGCTATTGGCCGGAGCTATGTTCACACGGCGTAATTGCAGGGTGTACTGTACGCCCCACAATTATGCCAGGTGTTTGGGAGTCGCGCCATTCACTATACGGGGGAGGAGGGGTTGCCCGCCGGCCCCATAGAGTGTCATTACTCGCGGCATGTATTCGCCGCTAGTAATTAACATGTCACTTATCTCCCCGCGCGTACAATACGATGGTATTCTACACCCGGGGAGAGGAGGCGTAATCCATAGTCCTCTAGGAGAACTATGGATTACTGTAATTTCGGCGCACATCTCGCTCGTATTAGAGCGCAAATATGACACGAAATGTGCACCGAAATTACCCCGTGTGAACATAGCCTTAGGGTTCTGGGATATTGGTTGTAGTTACCGGTCTCACGGAGATTCATCATCAAGGTCTTGGCCGTCATTGGATTCACTCTGCTCCAGCCCAGAGCTCCCCTTCTGCTCCACAAAGTCATCATCCAAGCCGGCGTCTGCCAGAGTCTGGGTGAACCTGCGCTCCATGTCCTTAATGGCGGATCTCTGCAAGGAGAGAAAATGGCAAAACGGGCCCAAGAAAGAAGAGAAGAAGAAAACTTTTAATATGATCAATGGAGAAGAGCTGAGCTCTGTGATATGTAGGGTTATATGATAGAGGAGAGGAGCTGAGCTCTGTGATATATAGGGTTATATGATAGAGGAGAGGAGCTGAGCTCTGTGGGGTGATATGATAGAGGAGAGGAGCTGAGCTCTGTGATATATAGGGTTATATGATAGAGGAGCTGAGCTCTGTGATATATAGGGTTATATGATAGAGGAGAGGAGCTGAGCTCTGGGATATATAGGGTTATATGATAGAGGAGCTGAGCTCTGTGATATATAGGGTTATATGATAGAGGAGCTGAGCTCTGTGATATATAGGGTTATATGATAGAGGAGAGGAGCTGAGCTCTGTGATATATAGGGTTATATGATAGAGGAGAGGAGCTGAGCTCTGTGATATATAGGGTTATATGATAGAGGAGAGGAGCTGAGCTCTGGGATATATAGGGTTATATGATAGAGGAGAGGAGCTGAGCTCTGTGATATATAGGGTTATATGATAGAGGAGCTGAGCTCTGTGATATATAGGGTTATATGATAGAGGGGAGCTGAGACTCTGTGATATGTTGGCGTTATTGATAGAGGCAGCGGAGTGAGCTCTCTGTAGATATATAGGGTTATATGATAGAGGAGAGGAGCTGAGCTCTGTCCTATATGTAGGGTATATGATAGAGGATGCGGAGCTGAGCTCTGTGATATATAGGTTTATATGATAGAGGAGAGGAGCTGAGCTCTGTGATATATAGGGTTATATGATAGAGGAGCTGAGCTCTGTGATATATAGGGTTATATGATAGAGGAGAGAAGCTGAGCTCTGTGATATATAGGGTTATATGATAGAGGAGAGGAGCTGAGCTCTGTGATATATAGGGTTATATGATAGAGGAGCTGAGCTCTGTGATATATAGGGTTGTATGAGAGAGGGAATGAGAGCTCAGCTCCTCTCCTCTATCGCATCCCGCTCTCAGGGCAGCATAACCCACCTGACAGGTTCTCTTTCCTCAGTACTGACCTTGGTGACTTGCTCGAAGAGATAGGCTCTGTTCTTCACCCGTCGCCTCATGTCCTCCAGCTCCTCCTTGTATTCCCGAGTTCTTCTGCGATCCGACTGCCTAGATGATATAAACCCAGAGATGGTTCAGCACAGTACCCCTGTATATTAGGGATATAGGCTGTGCCCCACTTACTCATGTCTACTGGCTTTTCTGAGCGGAGCTATAGATCTGTGCAGCTGATCCGGTCTGGAAGAAGCTGACAAGTCTTGCAGATCCTTCAAGGGTTCCTCCACTTTGGACAATACCTACTTCTTACAAAGGCCCTTTGACAAGAAGCTGATCACAGAGAGTTGGGACCCCTCAGCAATAAGCTGTAATTTGCGGGGAACACAGACAGGAAGTGTACAATTTCCCTGCAGCGCCACCACAGGGCATATGAGGCATTACACTATGTCCATTCAAATCAGTGGGATGTCTATTTAATACAGGACAGGACGGGTCCTCCAGAGCCAGAGACGCTCTTTGCAACCGCTCTCCACTCTGGTCAAAAGGTGATTTAATTGGGTGAATGAATTAAACCGGAGCTCCCCTTTAACCGACCAACATGTATGAACGGGGCTGATCCAGAAGTCTGGAGTCTTTTCAGCCTGAAAACTGGCACAGCCCCGTTCGCTCTATTTTTGCATAGCCCGTTTGGTATCTTGGAAGCTGAACCAAGTGCGGGAGGGAGGGATGTGCTACATGAAGACTCGGGGAAGGTTCACAAAGCCGTTTGTTTCCAGCTTGGAAATAGTGCTGAATCCACGTCTATAAACTGCCCCAGCCAGTGCGTTATCTGGACAGGGATTTGCGGTTTTGGAGCCGTTTTTAGACGGGGTTCTTCTCTGTGGTTTTTGGAGGCTGTTTTGCGCTGGTTTGGAAGCGGTTTTTCAGCGCGGCTGATTTTTAGCACTCAGCGTCAAATCCATTCCAGGAAGCTTGGGTTTTGGACGTGGACTTGATGCCGATTTCAGAGGCAGATTTTCAGCCTCCATAATACGATGAGGATTCAGTGCTCAGGCTTGGACTGGTCCATAGGGGAATAGGGAAAAACCCCTGAAGGGGCCCTAAGGATGGCAGACCTGGAGATGTTTTTTTAAAGGGGTTATACCACAATGTAATGTTGACTTGGGAACCTCCAAAATGGGTATTTAATCACTTTTCTAAATATATCTGATTACAAAAAGTGAAGCCTCTGAGAGCTACAGCCTTGATCAGTCCCCCTTAGTTACCTGAAAGCTTGCATTAGACACGACCTAGGAGCTGACAGGAGCTGATCTGGCCGAGCTTGCGTAAAACACTTCTTATCTGATGACAGGGAAAATGAATGAGCTTCAAGGGGCTGCACTTTTGTAATGTCATTATTTTAGTTACATTTTGAGATGCTCCCTTCTTCCTCACTCCTTACTCACCTCCTCCCTCTCAGCCCTGCAGCTTTCATGACTCAGAGTGATTTGTTGACATTCTCCCTGTGCTGATAAGGAGGTAAGTAACTTGGGTCCTGGCAAATCCCTTTTATAGGGGTTGTATCAATACATTAAATGGTCTTCAGAATAAGGGGACAGTGAAAACAAGCAACTTTGCAATTGGATGTCATTAGCAGAGCGGTCTTGTTTTCACTGTCTCCCTTATATTCGTTTTTTGTGTAAACACTGTTCCCCAGTGCCGGTCGGATCGCTCCTCCTTTCATTTCATTGGCTGCCGACTCTACTAACTTACATTCTACAGCTTCAGGCTCCCACTTCCTGATCAGGCTGTGGATAGTTCTATGGCTTCAGACTCCCAATTCCTGTTTAGGCTGTGGGTGGTTCTACATCAGTTACTGAAATTTCAGCTCTGCCCTTCCTAGCTGAACCTGTTAGAGGGACATGGGTGATGGAAGTGTTTAACCGCAGAGCACAAGACTACAGAGCTCTAAAGGGGTCGTCTCACTACAAGGATTGCTGCTTTTAATGTTAAAGATTTTGCAAAAACAAGATACTTTGTAATATGTGTCCATTACCAGTGTCCTACCTATTCCTAGATATATCCCCTCTTGTATGGGCTGCATCAGCTCCTCAGGTCACTATAGCTACAGACCTGTGTGATCTCTCCTGATAGGCTGCCAGCACTGGTCACTATAGCTACAGACCTGTGTGATCTCTCCTGATAGGCTGCCAGCACTGGTCACTATAGCTACAGACCTGTGTGATCTCTCCTGATAGGCTGCCAGCACTGGTCACTATAGCTACAGACCTGTTCTATGTCTCCTGATAGGCTGCCAGCACTGGTCACTATAGCTACAGACCTGTTTGATCTATCCTGATAGGCTGCCAGCATTGGTTGCTATAGCTACAGACCTGGCTTCTACTGCAGCCTAGTGGAAGCCAGTAAACACGCCCCTGAATTCAAAAGTGAAAACAAGACTGAGGTGAGATGAATCAATGTAGTGAGACAACCCCTTTAAAGTTTGTCAATAAAATAACAGAACAACAAGCTCCTGTGTTGCTGATAAGGCGCAGCAGGAAGTGACATCACCAGCAGAGAGAGGTGGTCAGTAACTTAGGTAAGCTTGTGTACACAAGCAGGAGATAACTGCTGTTACTCTGAAAGGAAGCAAAATCAGAACTTGTATTTAATAATAATAATTTAATAATAGTCTGCCTACATGTTTGAAGCCAATCAATACAGTGAGAGTGCCCCTTTAACACTTCTATTTCTGAAAGTTTCTAACTGTGCCGAATATTTTCCCTCACCTTTTGCATTTCTGAAGAGCTTTCTTGGCACCTATGATAAACGTGCATCAAGTAAACCACCTGCTGCTGGGTGTGATGATGAAGCATGGTCGCCTGCATGCGGGTCCCTAGCTGCCTGCTCCAGGAGCCTCATTGGTAGAAGCGGAGCCCCTCTCCCTATTCCCAGGGCAGCCCTCGCCTCCACTCACCGCTTCTGCCTCAGGCTCTCCTGGCCGGACTCTGCCAGCGGTCTGGGTGGATCCAGCGCCCGGGCTCGCCTGTACAGCGAGGTCTGCATGGTCAGAGACCGCCGCCGCCGCTCGCTCAGCCTCTTCTCCCGCTCTAGGTCCTGGTGGTCTTTCTCCTGGAGAGAAGATCTGCAAGAAAGTGAGAGTCCAAGCCTGTGACCCAGCCTCCCCGTTCTATGCATGATGGGGGTTGTGTGACCTAAGCGATGGGATGTTCCTAAAATCTGCCACTACTGACTGCTCACTGGGGGGCCACCTGAACCCCCCCCCCCTCGTCATCCTGAGACTGAAGAGGAAGGCTCTGTCCATCTCTACATGAAGGTCACATGGATCTGTCAGCTTTCATTGAGGGGACATGCGCCATCAAGAACCACATCGGGGGCGAAGAACCTGTTTCTCTACTGAGGGCCATTTGGGTATTTGTAGTATCATTCATGACCACACTTCAAATACTGAATATGAGGTGCTGGATACCCCCTCCCCAAATTTACATGCATCTTATGGAATCTCCATTTCCCTCGTTGCTGTGATATCAGCCCTCCACTAACGTGCACTGGGGTAGAAACCACACGGACTAGAGGTGGCCCAAATTTCCTGGATGCCCCCTGAGCTTAGATGCCATGCACCCAAGTCTCTGTCCCCCTATGCTTTTACATCCATGTGCTGTCTCTCCTTAGGTGGAGGAGCCTATCAGGGTAGGAATGGCATGGACTTCAGCGGTTACTGATGAATCCAATGTTGCAGAGTAATGGCAGGAACCTCAGAGACCAGCGCATGCGCAGTAGCATATCAGGGCAGATATGGCATGGACTATGGCTGTTGCTGATGGGGGGGGTTGCAAATGGCAGGAGCTTCAGAGACCAGCGCATGCGCAGTAGAATATTAGGGCAGAACTGGCATGGACTATGGCTGTTGCTGATGGGAGGGGTTGCAAATGGCAGGAGCTTCAGAGACCAGCGCATGCGCAGTAGAATATCAGGGCAGAAATGGCATGGACTATGGCTGTTGCTGATGCCCTTGATGTCCCCAGGTCAGCAAACATGTGCTAGGAGCTTTGGAGACCAGTGCTTGCGCAGCTGCACATCTGGGAGTAACAGCTTGTGTGAGATCTGTTACTGCGCATGCGCTGGCCGCCGAAGTTCCTGCCACTTGTTTACTGACCCTCAGATATTGAGCACATCAGTGACAGCTCCAGCCCAGTCCATTTGTGCCCCGATGAGCGACTGCGCATGTTCTGGTCTCTAAAGCACCTGGCATGTGTTTGCCGATTTGAGGACCTCGAGTGCAAGTTCAGGGCAAATGATTTTGCAGGGGATATACTGCCCTCGGGATGGACCGGCGCATGCACAGTAGCTTATCAGCGCAGAAATAGCATGGACTACAGTTATTACTGATGCTTTCAATGTCCCAGAGTCAGGCCAGGATCTTCAGCGACCGGCGCATGCGCAGTGGGATATCTGGACAAAAAAATGGCAGGGGGACGGGGTTTTTTTTCTATGTGTTTAAAAATTCAGGGGCCCGGAAAATGTGCAGTGGTTGTATCAGGGAAAATTTTGATAAGTACTGGCATGCGCTGGTCTCTAAAAGCTACTGACACTTGTTTGCTGTTTGGCGACCTTGAGTGCAGGCCTGGAGCAAATGATTTTAAGAATTCTTTAGTCGCCGCCCCTTGCCTGAGCAGTAGGACCTATCAGACCGGGTCTCCTGTCCATGTTTCCAGGTTCTGACCCGGCTTTTTTTTCTATGCTTGCTGCCTGCGCCGACCTCCTGCCTGATATTCGTGTTACCTGAGCAGCCCTGGAGCACAGTAGCCGAAAATGCACAAAACCCAAAAAAAGGCCCGAGAAACGGGGAGAATCTAGGTTTTGAACATTGTTTATTTTAAGAAAATTTCCCCAAACCAATAACATAGAGAGGATAACTGGTTACTCCGATACCTGATGGCGACCTCCCGCCTCTTGGTGCCGTCGGTGATGTAGACCGGGAGGGTGTTCTGAGATAAACTGGACAGGTCGGCCGAGGATCTGCGAGGAGGGGGCTGCTGCAAAGTCTCCTGGAAAAACAGAAAATGGTGGCTCCACTTACAAATCGCCCAGGCCGTAACACAGCAAGCTGGGTTTTGTATCATCATCCAAACAGACGTGTTTCATCAGCCAGCAGACGTGTTAAACAAAAACAGCAAGCAGAAGTGTTTCCCTGCAAACCAGCCCGCCCTGTATCAACATCCAGCAGCGTGAAACATACATAAAAAAGACGTGTATCATTCCCTCCAGAGACGGGGTATCATACAGCAAGCAGACGTGCATCATGCAGCAAGCAGACGTGTATCATGCAGCAAGCAGACGTGTATCATACAGCAAGCAGACGTGCAAACATGCAGGGAAGCAGAAAGTGCATATACAGCAAAACAGACGTTTTATCATGCAGCAAGAGACGTTTCATCATACAGGGAAGAAAACGTGTATCATACAGCAAGCAGACGTGTATCATACATCCAGCAGACGTGTATCATACATCCAGCAGACGTGTATCATACAGCAAGCAGACGTGTATCATGCAGCAAGCAAAAAGTGACATGCAGGGAAGGAAAACGTTTTTTAAAGCTTTCCGCCAAAACGTGTATTCCCCCTTTTTCACAAGCAGGGCGTGTTTCATACAGCAAGCAGGCCCTGTTTATACGCAGCAGACGTGTATTTATGCAGCAAGCAGACGTGATCTTTTCAGCAAAACAGACGTGTTTTTCATGCAGCAAGCAGAAAGTGATTTTTGCCCGCAAGGGAGACGTGTTTATAAGCATGCAGAGTGTTTCATAAAATCCCGAAAACGTTTTATATACAGCAAGCAAAAAGTGCTTTATGCAAAAAGCGCGTGTTTCATACAGCAAACAGACGTGTTCTACAGCAAGCAGGTGTATCATACAGCAAACAGGTGTATCTGCAGGGCAAACAGGGGTGTATCATGCCAGCAAGAGACGTGATCATTCAGCAAGCAGACGGGGAAAATACAGGGAAGGGAGACGGGGTATCTTTTTGCAAGAAGGGGTGTATTTTTCATCCCGCCCGACGGGTATTTATACATCCAGCAGAGTGATCTTAATTTTAGCCGCGGGTTTCATACATCCCGCGGGGTGTATCATACGAAAGCAGACGGGTTTCATACAGCAAGCAGTCGTGTATCAAACAGCCCAAACAGGGGGGTGTATCATACAGCAAGCAGACGGCCCCCCAATAACCCGCCCAAAACAGACGTGGGGTAAAAACATCCCGCAGTCGTGTTTATACTTCCAGCAGAGTGTATCATCAGCAAGCGAAGGTTGTATCATACATCCCGCAAAAGGGGGTATCATGCTCCCAGCAGACCCGGGGGGCATTTTTATTCGGGAAACAGACGTTTTCATCATTTCAAACCAGCAGACGTGTACATGCAGAAGCGGGCGGCATCATACATCCAGCGACGTGCATCAAAGCAACAAGCAGACCCTGCATATTTCATCACAGACGTGTTTCATCCCGAAAACAGACGTGTTTTCATACATTTCCCGCGACGTGTTTCATACATCCAAACAGAAGTTTTTATCTACAGCAAGCGACGTGCTTCATGCGCAAGCGACGTTTTCTTTCAAAAAGCAGAGTGTATCTTTCATCCAGCAGACGTTTAAACATACCCTTCCCCGCGGCGTGTATTTTATGCAGCAAGCAGAAGGGCATCAGGCCCGCAAGCGAGGATCATGCAGCAAGGGAGAAAGTGCATCTTTCAGCAAGCCAGACCCCTTTTATCTTTCAGCAAAACAGGGGGTATTTTTGCAGGAAAACGCGTGTATCCCGCGCAAGGGAGCGTTTTATCATACACCAGCAGACGTGCACAGGGAGCAAAGGAGACGGCTTCTGCAGCAAGCAGACGTGCATTTACAGCAAGCAGAGTGCTCATGCAGCAAGCAGACGTTTTATCTGCAGCAAGCAGAAAGTGCTTTAATTTCGGGAAGCAGACGTGTATATAAAATTTCCCGCAGCCCTGTTTCATTTCAGCAAAAACAGCGTGTATCATACATCCAGGACGGGTATAATGCGCAAAAACAGACGGCATTTATACAGCTGCAGCGTTTTCATCATACAGCAAGCAGACGTGTATCATGCAGCAAGCAGACGTGCTAATTTCAGGCCCCAAACTGAAGTGTAAACTTTCATCCAGCAGACGTTTTTTCATTTAAACAAGGGAGACGGAACGCATGCAGACGTGCATCATACAGCAAGCAGACGTGCCCTATGCAGCAAGCAGACGTGGGATTTATACAGAAAACAGACGTGCATCCTACAGCAAGCAGCGTGCATCCTTTCAGCAAGGGAGACGTGTAAAAATGCAGCAAGCAGAAATGTATATGCAGCAAGCAGCGTGCTTTATAAGCTTTCAGAAAATGTATAAAACATCCAGCAGACGGGGGGTATCAAAGCGCAAACAGAGTGTATCAAAAAATCCCAGCAAGGACGTGCTTAAAAGGGGAGAAAGGGCCCCGGCCCTGCTTAATTTTCAGCAAAACAAAAAGTGTATCTTTTAAAGAAGAAAAAGGGGTTTTAACCTCAAGGGAAAACTTTTATCATACCCTCCCGAAGCGTGTTATTTCGCCGCAGTCGTGCATAAAGCAGCAAGCGGACGTGGGATAATGCAGCAAGCAGCGTGTATTTATGCAGCAAACAAAATGTTTTATCATACAGCAACCCGACTGTATTTAAAGCAAGCAGACGTGTATCATACAGCAAGCAGACGTGTATCATACATCCAGCAGACGTGTATCTTTCGCAAGCAGGGTGTATCATAAATCCCAGACTTTGTATTTTTACACCCAAGCAAAAGTGTATCATACAGAAAGCAGCGTGTATATAAATCCAGCGGACGTGTATCTTTCCCAGCAAGAAAGAGGGTTAAATTACGGGCAAGCAGATTTGTTTCTTGCAGCAAGCAGACGTGTATCATACATCCAGCAGACGTGTATCATGCAGAAAAGCGAGTGTATCATGAAATCCGGCAGCGGCATCTGCGAAAGCAGACGTGTATCATACATCCAGCAGACGTGCATCATGCAGCAAGCAGACATCTGTAATATAGTCAGCAAAGTCCCGTCATACAGTCAGCAGACATCTTCCATACAGCCAGCAGACGGCCCCGCAATACAGGTGCTGGGATATCTGGGGCCTGCTCCCACCTACTGTGGATCTATGATATTCCCAAGAGTTGTTTTGTACATTTTGCCCTCTGGGGCCCAATAAAACGTGGGTGAACCCCAGAGCCCCCTTGGACCTGCCCAAAATTGAAAGGTTTGTAGCCATTTGCTGCAAAATTCGGGAAACAGGGGGTGCCCCCCTTACAGCCCCAACATGATTGCCCCCGATCCCAGGCTCTCAAATGCTGGCCGTTTTCCCCCCCTTGGGCCCTGCCCGCCTGGCTGCTCTCACTTGGGATTGCCCGGCCGGGGTGCTCTCCCCTGGGAACTGTTGCTCCTCACCTGGGGAAAGGGCCCGGGCCTGGCTGCTTTCCCCCTGGGAACTGTCTGCTCTCACCCGGGGGCACGGGTAGCTCTCACCTGGGCACTGTCTGCTCTCACCTGGGCACTGTCCGCCTGGTGCTTCATGGGCACTGTCCCCCCTTGGTTGTTTCCCACTGGGCACTGCCCCGCCTGGTTGCTTCACCTGGGCTTTGGGCCCGTCTCCCCGGGGTTCGTTGCTCTAAACCGGGGGCACTGTCCCCCCCTGGTCCCTTCCCCCTGGGCAGGGGGCCGCTTAACCGGGGTTTCGTTGCCGGGGCTCCCCTTCATTTGGGACACTGTCCGCCGGGGCGGCTCTCATTTGGGCACTGTCTGCTCTCACCTGGGAAATGCCCGGCCTGGTGCTTTAAAGGGGGGCTTTGGGGCCCGTTTCCTCCCCTGGGCACTGTATGCTTCCCTGGACACGGGCCCTCCCTGGCTGCTCTCACCTGGGCACTGTCCGCCTGGCTGCTCTCACCTGGGCACTGTCCGCCTGGCTGCTCTCACCTGGGCACTGTCCGCCTGGCTGCTCTCACCTGGGCATTGGCCGCTCTAAACCGGGGGCATTTGGTTGTCCGCTTTCCCGGGCACTGTGGGCCCTTGCCCGCTTCCCCTGGGCACTGCCCGCCTGGTGCTTAAATGGGCTTTGGCCGCTTCACCGGGGGCATGTCCGTCTGCCCGCTTCTAAACGGGGAAACTGTCGGGCTCTAAACCGGGAAATTGCCCGCCTGGCGGTTCTCTGGCATTTGCCCGCCTGGTGCTCTCCCCGGGGCACGTCGCCTGGCTGCTCTAACTTGGACACTGTCCCCTGGGCGCCTCTAAATTTGGGAAAATGTCCCTTTCCCTGCTTAAACTTGGAAACTGTCGCCTGGCTGCTTCACCTGGGCACTTTTGCTTCACTGGGCACTGCCCCAAACTGGCTGTTCCCTGGGCACTGTTTGCTCCCCAACCGGGGCCCCTGTCCCCCTGGTGCTCCTTCCCCCCTGGGCACTGTTTGCTCTCACCTGGGCACTGTCTGCTCTAACGGGGCCCAATGTCCCCCTTGGCTGCTCTCACCTGGGCATTGGAGGGCTTTTAAACCGGGGGCCACTGTTTGCTCTAAACCTGGACACTGTCTGCTATCACCTGGCCCACTGGTTCCCTCTCACTTGGACACTGCCCGGGCCTGGCTGCTTTCACTTGGAAACTGTCCCCCGGGCCCGTCTCACCCGGGAAACCCCCCGTCTGCCCGCTCTCCCTTGGGCACTGTCTGCTCTCCCTGGGCCCCTTTTTGGCTTCACCTGGGAAACTGTCTGCCTCACCGGGGGGCACTGTCCCCCTGGTGCCCCCAATGGACACTTTTTGCCGTGGTGCTCTCCCCGGGGGCACTGTCTGCTCTAAACCTGGGGCACTGTGGCTCTACCGGGGCCCACTGTCCCCCTGGTGCTCTCCCCGGGGCATTGGGCCGGGCTTCCCTGGGCACTTTTTCCGTTGGGGGCTCTCCCTGGGCACTGTCCGCTCTCCCCGGGGCCCACTTTTCCGCTCTCCCCGGGGCATTTGTCCGTTCACTGGGCCCACGGGGACCCCCTCTCACCTGGGCCGGGGCCGCTTCACCTGGGCACTGTCCGCTCTCACCTGGGCACTGGCCGCTCTCACCTGGGCACTGGCCCCCTCCCCACCGGGGGAAACTGGTGTTCACCTGGGAAATGGCTGCTTAAACCTGGGAAATGCCCCGCCGGGCTGCCCCCCCTTTGGAGCGGTGGGCTGGAGGTTCGCGGTTTTGAAGGGCTTGGTTTGGGTGGGAACCCCGGGAAATTCTCTGATTCTTTGGGGGAGCGCTTCTGGAAGTTTGGGGTAAAGCGTCTGGAAAAGTGGGGGAAAGGGACGGGTTTTATATGGGGGGAACGTGGGTTTTGCTGCGGGGAACCCCAGTTTGTGCTCGTGGTTTTCGGGGGGCCCCCCTGGTCTGCGGGTCGGGGGGGCTGGCGAGCGGGACAGGGGTTTGGGGAAAGCGCCCCAGCGGCCCTTGGCTCGTAAGTGACCGTTGATCTTCCTCAAAATTTCAGCCTCTGTGAAAAGGAGGAAAAGGAGGAAAAATGTGGCCCCCACCTGCCGCCCGGCTGCCACCAAAACCGGCCCTTCACCTTTACCCAAAAACTGCCCGTAGGGCCCAAGAACTGTTTGGGGATGGCCCTCTTCTTGCCTGGCCCCTTGTCCGCGGGGGCGCTCACGGGTCGCTCCACCTGCGGCTTCCGGTCCGCCAGCTGGAAGGGTTTCTGCAGGGACAGCAGCTGCTCCCTCCTCTTCTCCATCCTCGTCTTCCTCCGCTCTTCATTTTGCTCCATGTTTCTCGTGTTTTGGGTAAGAAGACGTGCCCGGGGGGCCCGCCGAGCCCGGAAAACCTGCTTAGACATTCGGGGGGGGCTGGGGGGGCCGATGGGGGGGGGGGGTTTGGGGGGGGGGGGCTTTGGTCCCCCCCGGGGGCCCGGGGCCCGAGGATCCTCCTCTTTCTCCCTTTCACGTAACGTCATTCGGAAAGGTTGGGGGACGGTGAATTCGGGGGTTCGGCTGGAGACCTTCACCCGTGACCTGGAGACTGCACTGTAAGAAGAAGAGCAAGTGCGTAAGCTCCGACACCACACAATAGCAGCCGGGGCCCGCAAAAGGAACCAGGGTGAGGCTCCTCTACATGGACCAATGAGCATAACATGGGGGGCCCCGCGGGGGAATACCCCCGGGGGGTGGGCCCCTTTTTCAGGGAAACCAAATGAGCATAAAATGGGGGGCGGGGGGGATCCCACGGGGTGGGGTTTCCTATACATGGACCAATGGGGGCAAAAACAACAGGGGGCCCCGCGGGGATACAGAGGGGTGAGGTTCCCTTTTACAGGGGACCAATGAGCATAACAACATGGGGGGCCGCGGAGGATACACAGGGGTGAGGCTCCTCTACATGGA
>JAODAL010037264.1:0-40635 GCA_025379985.1 Phyllomedusa bahiana | reverse complement strand
GCACTTAAATTTTAAAATACAGAAATTTTTTAGTCCCCACAGGTAAATTTGAAAGTTGCCAAAAAACCCTTTTAATTATCCGAATCCCTTTTCCCAGATACGTGTTTTTTCCCACTTTGGCCGGGCCACTTTTTTGATAGATTTTAATTTGCAGTTTAAATTTGAATCCCAGAAAATTTTGTAGTCACCACAGGTAAATTTGATAGGTGCCAAAAAAACCTTTTTTTATCCAATACTTTACAATAGTTTTTTTTCCCATTTTGGGGGGCACTAAAAGCTTTTTTCATTGAGGACCTTGCACTTAAATTGAAACGGAAATTTTTTGTGGGTCCCCAAACAGGTAAATTTAAAAGGGTCCCAAAAAAATACCTTTTATTACCGAAACATTTCAGATACGTGTTTTTTCATTTTGGCGCGACCAGTTTTGGGTTGAAAAATCTATTTGCATTTAAAAATTTGAATACAGAAATTTTTGGTAGTCACCACAGGTGAATTTATAGTCCCAAAAATCCCTTTTTATTATCCGAATACATTACAGATACTTTTTTTTGCACTTTTCCCCCAAGTCCAATTTGTTGTAGAGCCCCCTTGCAGTTAAATTTAAATCCAGCAATTGTGTATTTTAAACACATGTGAATTGATATTTCCAAAAAAAAACCTTTTTTTATAAAAATTACATTAAAATTTACTGTTTTTCATTTTGGGCGCACTACGGGCTAAGTTCTTTTGGCACCTTGCACTTAAATGTGAATACAGCAATTTTGTATCACCACGGGTGAATTAAAGGTCCCAAAAAATCCCTTTTAAATTATCCAAAATACATTTCAGATACTTTTTTTTCACTTTGGCGCAGGCCAGCTTTGTTGATAGATCTACTTTGCAGTTAACATTGAATCCAGCAATTTTGTTTGATTTGAGGCGATTTGAGAATAGCTGTGATTTGCCGTCTTTTAATAAGAGACTTGCCAAAACTTTCATACCTTCTTCAAATTTTTATATTTTTGAGTAAAACATGGAGCGAAATTCAGGTGGTAAGCGAGCTATAGAGGGGGGTAGGACATGGAAGTTAGAGGTGACGAGAGAAGGTGCTACTTCCAGGGATGGTGACAAACAGCATGCAGCGGATCGTCAGTTTCAGGACCGTCAGGCCTGTCATCGCGTGGGTCCAGGGCCCTGTGAATTTAGTACGAACAGTTTCGCCAATCTGTCCTTCAGTGGTTATTGCAACCTGCATCAGCAGTCTTACCTTCTCGTCCTCCAGTCACGGCCAAAATTGTCGTCATCAGTAGTGTTGAGCGATTATTATCGACAAATTGAATCGCAAGGTTTTTATGGTGATCGAAATTTTTTAGATCATGCGATAATTAAGTCTAAAATCTCGGGCATCATCTATTAAGTTTCGCGCCATTTTCGGCGCTTCCTGTAATTTTGGCGAGCCAGCAAATCAGATTACAGATAGAGCAGGGTGCGATGTGTGTGCGAGTAAGGACTGGGATGTGTATGTTTCGATTGGCTGGAAAAATCAATTGACCTCGTTTGACATTGAACAGCGTTTCCTGTTTCAGCCTCAGTGTCTCACAGCGTCTCATAGGAGTAGGACGTTGCGCTCTGCCTGTGGCCAAACAGCTCAGCGAAATTATTCTATTTTGCACAGAGAATCATTACTATAGCTGTGATTCGCGTACAATTTAGTTAGAGTAGAGATTTGGAAAGATTTTATGTAGTTAGGTAGAGAATTTTAACGGAGCATCTACCGCTGTTAAAGTCACATGGGGGCGCGGGGGGGTGGGGGGGTGGGTTGCCCGCCGGGCGAACACAGACAAGCTTATAAAGAACACTGGATAAGTTCACCAAGAATTAGTGTAGACATTGCACTGCAATATCTTTATTATTAACAGTTTGTATTGAATATTTCCTGGGATACTTGGGGCAGCCTGAACTTATATTAGGAAAACTCATTTCTAGTAAACTGCAGTCTCTGTGTTAGGTGCAAACAACTCCACTTTTATTATCTTTATTCATTTCAGATAGGTGTTCATTTTCAATTTATACCCAGTCCACCTTTGTTCATATATCCACCTTGCACTTAAATCTGATACAGCAATTTTATAGTCACCACAGGTGAATTGAAAGATGCAAAAAAATACCGGGTATTATATGAAAACATAACAGATAGTTTTTTTGGCTTTGGCGCACTACAGCTTTGTTCATTGACGCAGCTTGCACGGTAATCTGAAATAGGCAATTTTATGTCACCACGGTGAACTGGAAAGGTGCAAAAAATACCCGTGTATTATACGGAAAACATAACAGTTACAATTTTGCTTGGCGCACTACAGCTTTGTTCATTGACGCAGCTTGCACGTAAATCTGAAAATAGCAATTTTATAGTCACCACAGGTGATATTGAAAGGTGCAAAAAAATTCATTTTATTATCCAAATACATTTCAGATATGTGTTTTATGACTTTGGGGCACTACAGCTTTGTCATAGACGCAGCTTGCACGTAAATTTTAAACAGCAATTATATAGTCACCACAGGAGAATTGAAAGGTGCAAAAATAACCGTGTTTATACGAAAACATAAAGATTCGTGGGTTTTGACTTTGGCGCACTACAGCCTTGTTCATTGACACAGGCTGGCACGTAATCTTAAACAGCAATTTTATAGTCTCCACAGAGTGAATTGAAAGGTGCAAAATATACATTTATATTATCCAAATTACATTTCAGTACGTGTTTTTTGACTTTGGCGCACTACAGTTTGTTCATTGTCGCAGCTTGCACGTAAATTTAAACCAGCAATTTTAAAGTCCCCACAGGTGAATTGTAAGGTGCAAAAATAATTACCGTGGTATTATTCGAAACATAACAGAATTACGTGTTTTTTGACTTTGGCGCACTACAGCTTTCTTGTTCATTGACGCAGCTTGCACGTAAATCTGAAACAGCAATTTTATAGTCACCACAGGTGTGAATTGAAAGGTGCAAAAAATACATTTTATTATCCGAAATACATTTCAGATCGTGTTTTTTTTTACTTTGGGCATACAGCTTTGTCATTGACGCAGCTTGCACGTAAATCTTAAAAACAGCAATTTTTATAGTCACACAGGTGAATTGTAAGGGGCAAAAAATACCGTTGTATTATCCGAAAACATAAACAGTTACGTCGTTGTTGCACTTTGCCCCCGTCCAGAATCTGTTGATAGAGGACACCTTCGCAGTTAATTGAAATCCAGCAATTTTGTTTGATTGAGGGGGATTTGAGATAGCTGTGATTTGCCGTCTTTTATAGAGACTTTCCAAAACTCTTCATACCTTTCAAATTTTTATATTTTCTGAACATGGTGGAATTGCAGGTGGTAAGGAGCAAAGAGGGGGGTTAGGACATGGAGTTGATGGTACAAGAGAGGTGTAGCTCCTTCCAGTGCTGGTGACAACAGCCATGCCTGCGGATCGTCAGTTTCAGGGACCGTAAGGCCTAGTCATCGCTGAGGTCAGGGCTGTGAATGCTCAGTAAACGACAACAGCGTCGCCAATCTGGCTTCAGTGGTTAATTGCAACTGCATCCAGCAGTCTTACCTCCTCTCCAGTCACGGCCCACAAATTCGTATCAGCATAATCAGCTATCCGTCCAACATGAAGGCAGCCCAAATGTCAAAACTCGTGTACCCACCACTGTGGATATCCATTGTCTGAAGACCTTCTTTGATGACCAAAAAAAAAAACGGTTTGGGGTCTAGAAGCATGTTAAAAGATCAAGAGGATGATTTAGTCTGCTTGACGCAGTTACTGATCCATCAGAGGAGGAGAAGGAAGCCGGTCAATCGGGCAAAAATCCCGGGCGGTCGGCAACGCTTGCATATTGCCCTCTTGCTTGTATGCCGCTGCTTCTGGATGCAAGAATAGTCAGGACGACCAAGTCACCTGTGTTGATGGTGATGATGATACGACATTGCGGATCCATCGTGGTCTTTTCCGCAGAATTTGTTTGCGAGGAGGAGCTCATTATCAGTGGACGAGGAGGAAGCGATGGCGGATAGTGTCATTACGGGTCCCCGCCACAAAAAGGGATACGAGGGCGGGTCGCAGAAGTCTGTGATATGATTCCGCCAGCCACGGTCAGCGTAAACCCCCGATCCTCGCTTATCGCCGTTCCAAAAGGTCCAGGATACCTCTCAGCCTGGGCCCTTCTTTGAGCAGCCTCTGATTCAACAGTGATGTCATTTGCCGCCTTTGCCGTAAAACACAAAAGTAGAGGCTAGAACCTTAAGTGGTTAACCACACCACATTGTCTAGTCACATGCAGCGAATGCATGAGTTGAAATGGAGGGAAACACTTGGCCAAAAAAGGCCAGACGACGCCGGGCCTCCAACCACTGTCTCTCCTCTGTCTCCGCCTCCTCCTCTCCTCCACCACCAAGGTTCCTCAGCCCTTGTGGTGGGGGAGGCCCATGTTCTGCTTCAGAGTCATGATCAGGGATCAGCCTCCGCTTCAGCCTCTCCACGTCGCCCAGGTACCACCTGCACTCCTACCCCTTCTCCTTCCGCCGAGTTTGACGACCTGCCGCGTTACAGCGGCCAGTCTAGCAGCCAGCCTTCTGTCTTCCAGGTTTGGGAGCAGAAAGAAAACACTTTAACCCAAACCATCCCAAAGCCAATAGCTTGAAATGTCGGCATTGCAGGCTTTTTGGCCTTGGAAATGTTTGCTTTCCGTCTGATGGACACAGTATGGGTTCCGCCACTCCATGGCCCTTGCCTGCCCCCAATACCAGATTGCCGAGCAGGCATTTATTTGCAGAAAGCCGTCCTTCCTGGGCCCGCACATGTCATCTAAAATTCAAGCGGCATTGTCTGCTTCTGTGTCCGGAAAAAAAAGTCCATATGACCACCGACACCAGACTAGTAAGCACGGCCAAGGCAGCTATATCTCTGAGACAGCTCACTGGGGGAGCTGGGGTGGATGTCTTCTTGGGTGAGGTGCTATTCAGGCTCGTGCGCTACGCTCTCTTCAAACCGCGGGATGGTGCAGGGCTCTTTCCCTCATGTCTATGGTGGAATTCACGGTGCCCAGAGTATCCAAGCCGTTTTAAAAATTTACTCTATCTGAGACCGTCCACATCACAGGTCAGGAGCTGTGGACGGCTCCTCGCAACGGATGGACGAGCGCTGGCTGAGTGACAAGAACCTTGTGCCAGGGCAAGGTGGTATGCGATATCGGTGCGAAAATTGCTGGCCGCCTTAAGACCGGTTAGGCTGGAGCACATCCCTTGCCTGGCACATGTCATGAACCTGGTCGTCCAGAAATTTCTAAAGAGTTCCCTGTTTCGTCCCGCCTGGCTGCATTGCAGCGTCAGATCAGCCTCCCCGTCAACCGTCTCATTGTTGTTGACGTGGCAACACCGCTGGAAATTCCACCCTCCCATGCTCCAGCGATTGAGGCAGCAGCGCAATGCCATTTACGCAGTACGAAGTGACACATGGCCCTGAACAAGCAGCGGTGCGGAACCTCGGGGTGTTGAGCCACCGAGAGTGGAGTCAGGTGAAAGAGCTCGCACCATCCTTGCCAGTTTTGAAGAGAGCACCAAATGGTCAGTTGCGGACAAATGCCCTTGGTCAGCATGAGCATTGTGGTGAGTTAGTTCGGAATGAATCGTAGGACACTCTGAAACAACAGGTCCCGCCAGCGTCGGAGGAGGAGCGGACACAGATGCGGACACGGAGCCTTTCTCTCGTCAATTCCACAAGGGCCGACAGTTTCACAATTTATCAGGTCTTCATTAGCAGTGGTTCGGGGAGTTACAGGCTAGTGCAAGGTGGCGCATCAGCTCGCAGGGTGCGCTATCTCTGCAAGTCAGGGGCTGTGTTGAAGCTGTGCGGAGGCAGCGGAGGAGGAGGAGGAGGTATTCCTAGAAAACGATGTTCCGAACGTTCCCTGCCTTGGGAAAGATGTTGGCGCAAATTGAGGCGGGAGGAGGGACGATGAGGAAGATCAGTCTAGCTAGTGCCCTCGACCCAGAGGTCTTGGGAAATTCAAAGGCTCATTTTCACATGAGTGTTGGTGCTCCATTTCCTCCACATGATCCTCGATATTAAGGCCATCAAAATGAACAACAGTTAACTGGTGGACCACCCTCTGGATCCCCGTGACAAAACAAAACTCTGCTCTTTCTTCACCCACCCAAGTTAGAGAAGTATAAATGCAGGAAATGGAGACCTTGCTGATTGATCAACTGGAGACATCTGTTGCGTCTCAGCTTCACGTTCTTCATATGTCACGTGGAACAACGCCGCGACGTGACTAGCAGTAGAGTGCCAAGTAGCCGTGCGGCAGCAGCAGGCAAGGGAGGCAGAGGCCTAATGGGATGACCTCTGGCAATCTTTAATTTACCAACTCACCAAACGCATGCAATGCAGGGCACCATCCAACAACAGAGACCTGCTTAAGATCATTGTGCACGGGACTTTCGCATCTCAACACCGATGTTTTTGTATGTGTCTGGCCCAATCAGACTTCTGGGTATCATAAGGGACGATTAATGCACGGAGCTGGCTCGCCACGCCATAGAGGTGTTGTCTGCCCTGCAGCCAGCGTCATATCTGAGTGTGACCTTTAGCACAGCCGGTGGAGTCATTAGACAAACGCATCCGGCTTTCCATATATAATGTGGATCGTTTGACTTTTCATCAAGATGAATCAGGCATGGATCTTGATGATGTTGTGGCCAATGACGAGGTCACCGTAAGTTTGCTGTCTACTTCACATTCCTCTCCAAACAGAAAATGGTCCTCTTGAAAATCCTATTTTTTAAAAATGATCATCTTACTGCAATTATTTTCTCAGTCCCAACAGTTCTTTTTGCTGGTTTTGCTGTGAGGAGACTGTAAAAGACACCAAGGTTTTCATGACAATACCATTATTCCATTTACTCCACTTCATCTTTTAGAATTTTTAGATTGTCAATGGTTTTGGGGTCATGTGCTCACATTTTTAAACAGTGGCTGAGAAGTCATATTTATAATTTTTTGGGGGCATTGTGCTGTGAGAGGACAGCAATAATTATGGTCTCCTTGGAAACAGAAATGTGGCTTTTAAGTGGATTTCTCCCTCACAATTTTTAAACAGTGGCTGAGAAGTTAATATTTATAATTTTTTGGGTCATGTTGCTCTGAGATAAAGCTATAATCATGGTCCTTTGGAACAGGAAATTGTGGCTTCTAAGTTGATTTCTCCTCACAATTTTTACAGTGGTGAGAAGTCATTTTTATAATTTTTTGGGTCATGCAGCTTTGTAATGCAGCAATACTACAGGTCCTATTCTAAAAATGTTGTTTCTAATAGACATTTGTTCTCACAATTGTCAAAAGTGGCTCCATGGGTCATGTTTGAATTTCTTGGGGGGCATTTTGCTGTGACATGCGCTATACTAAGGTCCTATTATAAAAAATGTGGTTTTAAACAGACATTTCTTCACATTGTCAAGAGTGGCGTAAAGGGGTGATGGTTGCTGTCAGAAACAGAATAGGTAGGACAATGTTAATGGGAATATATTGCAAAATGACTTGTTTTGGCAAGATCTCTCTTAACCTAGCTATCAATCCCTGTGTGTATTGAGAAAACCCATTTAATATAATAACAAAAAGAGAAAACAAAGAATGTGGGATTCCATCTATTTTTAAAAATGTGTTTTTCTAGAATTAAAATACTAAAAAAAAACTTTGGATGTTCAAAATAGCTTGTTAAAATTCCTCTGAATTGTACAGAGAGGTACAGGAAAACTTGACCAGATGGTAGGTTTATTCAGAGGACATGGAGTATGGAGCACGGACAGAGACCAAAGTACAGAGCCTTTCCTCGAGCCAATTGAGTAAAACGAGAAAAAGAATGCAAGTAAAGGGTCACTGGGTGTAACAGGAGCGTTTAACCACCGTATTCCAAGTGGAGCTCAATTGGTCCGGCACTCATCGGAGGGGCAAGCGGCTACCCAGTCTTGACTGTGTTCTGAGGAAGGTGGGAGTTCTCACAACTTCCGCATCCGCACTCTGCTTCAGCACTCGACAGTTTTCGTTGCTGCGTCATCAGGGCATTTTAACCTGCGTGTTATAGTTGATGATGCCAGCCTGGGCTCTCACCGCACCCCACTGTAACTCGGCCCTGGGTCATGATGTGGCACAGGACACGTATAGTCAATGTCCAGTTCAACTAAAATGGTGGTGAAAGACTCTTTTTCCGGCAGGCCACTTTTTAATCTGGGGTCAGAAGGTTTAAAGAGTCATTATCTGCGGTTCAGGACAGTTCTACGTCAAGTCCAGTTCAATAAATGGTGGTTGAAAGACTCCTTTTTCCGGGCACTTTTTAATCTGTTGGATCAGACAGGTTTAAGGGTCATGCTGCGGTCCAGGGATAGGGTTTGTCACAATGTCCAGTTCAACTAAAATGGTGGTTCAAAGACTACTTTCTTCCGGCACTTTTTAATCTGGGGTCATGCAGGTTTTTAGGGTCATGCTGCTTTCCAGGACAGGGATATTCAATGTCAGTTCAAGTAAAAATGAGGGTTCAAAATAATACTAGCTTCTTGCACTTTTTAAATTTTGTGGGTGATGCAGGTTTAAGGGTCATGCTTGTGGTACAAGACAGGACAGTGAATGGTGTGTGACTTTTTTTTCTGTGGCTTTTATTGCCTGTGTTGTGCCTAAGGATGTAGCAGGTATCCATTTGACTGTTGTGGCTGTTAATTCATGCTTCTCAGCCTGTTTGGGTGTAAGAATGAAGGTGTAGTTGCTCTCCCATATAGACTTTAATGGGTCATCGAGTGGATCGGACTATCGAAATAAACCTTATCGATGGTGGCCGACTATCGGACTATCGCCCGATGTCGATAGCAACGTAATCAGCTAACACTAGTCTCTGCTCATCAGCATCCGTCAACAGAAGCAGCCCAAATGTCAACTGTTGTGTACCACCAATGTGGATATCCATTTCTGAGACCTCTTTGATGAAAAATGCGGTTCGGGGTCTGAAGGCATGTTAAAAGATCAAGAGGGCCAAGAGGATGATTTTCTCTGTCTGAACGCCCAGTACTGAAGCCATCAGAGGAGGAAAGGAAGACGGGTCAATTCGGCAAAAATCCCGGGCGGTCGGCAACGCCTTGCAGTCCCACTTGCTTGTAGACAGGAGCTCCTGGATGCAGAATGTCAGGACGACGAAGGTCACCTGTAGTTGATGATGATGATGAGACATTGCGGATCCTTGTGGTCTTTCAGCAGATTTTCTTGCGAGGCTTCATCACTGGACGAGGAGGAAGATGATGGGTAGTGTCAGTACGGTCCCGCCTCAAAAAGGGGATGAGGGCGGGTCGCCCTGAAGTCCGCTGATATGATTTCGCCAGCCACGGTCAGCGCAAACCCTGCTCCTGCTTATCGCCCGTCAAAAAAGGTCCAGGACCTCTCAAGCCTGGGCCTCTTTGAGCAAGACTCTGATTCACCCAGCGATGTCATATTGCCGTTAACGATAAGTAGAGGCTAAGAACCTTAGGTGGTTAACCACCACACAACTACATGTCTAGTCACATCAGCGAATGCATGAGTTGAATTGGACGGGAACACTTGGCCAATAAGGCCAGACGAAGCCGGGACTGGGCTCCAACCACTGTCACACCTCTGTCTCCGCCTCCTCCGCCTCCACCAAGCGTTCCTCAGTGACCATGTCTCTTCAGAGTTCATGTTCAGGGATCTGCCTCCGATTCAGCCTCCACCGTCGCCCGAGTACCACCGAGCAACACCAGAGGGAACCATCTAACCCATTCTCCTCCTGCCAGTTTGATGACCTGACGACGTACAGCGGCCGTCTAGCAGCAGCCTCTGGTCTTCCAGGTTTGGGAGCAGTGAGAAAACACTTTAACCAAAAACCATCCCAAAGCCAAAAGGCCTGAATGTCGGCATTCGCCAGGCTTTTGGCCTTGGAAATGTTGCCGTTCGTTGGTGGACTCAGATGGGTCCGCCACGTCATGGCCCCTTGCCTGGCCCACAATACCAGATGACGAGCAGGCATTTCGTTGCCAGAAAACCCGTCCCTGCCCGGGCCAGCCACGTGTCTTTAAAAATTTCAAGCGCGTTGTCTGCATCTTGGCCAAAAAAAAAAGCCCTTTGCCACCGACACAGGGGATAGTAAGCACAGCCAAGGCAGCTAAATCTTGTGACAGTCACTGGGGGAGCTGGGGGGATGCTCTTGGGGTGAGGTGGCTCTCAGGTGGGCACGCTCTTCAAAACGCGGGGATGGTGCAGGGTTCTTTCCCCCAAGGTCCTTGGTGGCATCTGTCCCCCGAGAACCAGGCCGTGTTGAAATTTAAATTGTCTTGGAGCCCTCCACACAAGGTCAGGAGCTGTGGACGTCTCTCTGCAACGAGACCGGCGCTGGCTGGGTGACAAGGCCTTGTCCCAGGCAAGGTGGTGTGCAAAACGGGGGAAATTGCTGGCCACCTTAAAGATCGGTAGGCTGGGGGCACATCCCTTGCCTGGGATACGTCATGAAACCTTGTGTCCAGAGATTTCTAAAGAGCTACTCGGGTCTGGACTGCCTGCTGAGGAAGGCTCAAAGTCAAAGTTCGCACTTCCCCCGTTCCCCCCTGCTTCGTCCCCCCTGGTGCTTTGCAGGTCAGCTGGGCCTCCCCGTCAAAGTCTCATTGTTGACGTGGAACACGCGGGAATTCCACCCTCACATGCTCCGCGATTGGGGCAGCAGCGCAATGCCTTACGCGTCAAAAAAATGAAAGGGGCCTGACAAGCGCGGTGCGGACCTCGGGGTTTGAGCCACCGAGAGGGAGGCAGGTGAAAGAGCTCTGCACCATCCTTGCCAGTTTTAAAGAAGCCCCAAAAAATGGCAGTGCGGACAATGCCTTGTCAGATGAGCTTTGTGGTGTTTAGTTCGGGAAACGATCGGGGGACACTTAAAAACAGCGGGGTCCCCCCGCGAGGAGGAGGAGACGGACACAGAGCGGAAGGGACCCTTTCTTCGTCAAATCACAAGGCCCGACAGTTTCAAAATTTACGGTCTTCATTAGCAGTGGGTTCGGGGTCCAGGGCTAGTGCAAAGGTGGGCATAGCTCTCAGGGTTTCATCTCTCAGGGAAGTCAGGGGTGTGTTGAAGTGTTTCCCTAGGAAGCGGAGGGGAGGAGGAGGAGGTTTTCCTAGAACCGACGTTACGATTTTCCCCGCCTTGGAAAAAAGGTTGGCGCCCCAAATTTTAGGCGGGGAGGAGATGAGGAAGATCAGTTTGCTAGTGCCCCTTGACCCCGAGGCTTGGAAATCAAGGCTCCTTTCTCACTGGGGTGCTGGAGCTCCATTTCTCCAAAGATCCTGCATTAAGGCCCTCAAAAAGAACAACAGTTTTCTGGGGTGGCCACCTCCCGGACCCCCGGGACAAAACAAAATCGCCTTTCCTTCCACCACCCAAATAGAGGTAAAATGCAGGAAAAGGGGGACTTGTGATTGATCAATGGAAATCTGTTGCGTCTGCTTCACGTTCCCCAAAATTTATGGTGGAACAACACAGCGACGTGACGCAGTCGAGTGCCAAGTAGCCGTAGCGGCAGCGCAGCAAGGTGGCAGAAGCCTAATGGGTGACCCCTGGCATCTTTTTTTTACCCCCTCACCCCCGCATGCAATGGGGCACACATCCAACACCAGAGACCAGCTTAAGATCTGGTGCAGACTTTGGTCTCAAAAACCCGATGTTTTTGTATGGTTCGGACCAAAGATTTGGGTATCCAAATGGACGAAGGCCCGAGCTGGCTCGCCCGCATAGAGGTTTGTCCTGCCCAGGCCAGCGTATATCTGGTGGACCCTTTAGCAAGTGGAGGAGTCTTTTCGACAAATTCTTCCGGCTTTCAAGATAATGGGATCGTTTGACTTTCTCAAGAAGAATCAGGATGGATCTCTGTGTGTTTGTGGCCCAATTTTCCGAGGGGCAACGATTAGTTGCCCGGGCTCTTCACATTCCCCTTCAAAAAAGAAAGGTTTCCTTTGAAAACTTTTTTTTTAAAATTTTAATTTTTACTGCAAAATTTTTTTTTCTTTTCCAAACAGTTTTTTGGGTTTTGCTGTGGGGACGTAAAAGACAGCAAGGTTTCATGACAAACCGTATTCCATTTATCACTTTATTTTAGAAGTTTTCGCATTGTCAATGGTTTTTAGGTCATTTCTGTGAATCACTATAATTATGGTGTTTTGGACAGAAATGTGGTTTTAGTGGCATTTCCCCATCACAATTTTTAATGGGCTGAAAAAGTCATATTTATAATTTTTTTGGGGGTCATGTTGCTGTGAGATACAGCAAAAATTCAGGGGTCTTTGGGAAACAGAAATGTGGTTTCTAAGTGGCGTTCCCCCTCACAATTTTTAACAGTGGCTGAGAAGTCATTTTTATAATTTTTTGGGTTTTGGGCTGCTTTGAAATGCAGCTTTTTACTACAGGTCCAAATTTATAAAAAAATGTTGTTTCTAACGACTTTTGTTCTTCACAATTGCCCAAAGGGGTGTCAAGGGTCATGCTTTGAAAAAATTTTTGGGGGCATTTTGCTGTGACATGAGCTTACTACGGGGTCCTTTATAAAAAAATTTGTTTTTAAACAGCATTTTTTTTCCCAAAATTGTAAAAAGTGGTCGGGGTCATTTTTTGAATTTTTTGGGGGGCATTTTGTGTGAATGCACTATTACTAAGGTCCTATTATAAAAAAATGTTGTTTCAACAGACTTTGTCTTCACAATTATAAAGAGGGCCAAGGGTGTGGTGTGTCAGAAAACAGGAATAAGTAGGCCCTGTTAATGGACAAATTTTGCAAAATAACTTGTTTTTTGAAAGATTTTTAAAAATGTTAAACCCCCTGTATTGAGACAACCCTTTTAAATTTAAAATTTAAAAAAAAAAAAAAAAACAAAGACATGGGGGGATTCCTCCTTTTTTAAAAAAATGTGTTTTTAGAATTAAACTACAAAAAAAACTTGCATGTAAAAAATAGCTGGAAAAAAAAATTCCTCTGAATTGTACAAGGGAGGTCAGGAAAACTTGACCGGGTAGGTTATTTAGAGGACATGGGGTATGGAGCACGGACAGAAAAAGTACAAAGACAATTTCCCCCCAGCCGTTGAGTAAAAGAGAAAAAAAATGCCAAGAAAAAGGGCACCGGGGGAACAGGGGCGTTAACCACCAGTATTTTCCCAAGTGAAGCTCAATTGGTCCGCACTCATACAAGGGGCAAGCGCTACCCGGACAGGGAAGTATAGTCCCGTGAAACTAAAATGGTGGTTGAAAGACTCCTTTTTCCGGCACTTTTAATTTGGGGTTCAGAGGTTTTGGGGGCATCTGGGCCAGACAGGTATTTTTTTTTTTTTTTTCCCCCTTTTTTTTTTTTTTGGCTTTTTTTTTGGGGTTTGTCAAATTTCCCGTTAAACTAAAAAAATTGTTTGAAAGACTCCTTTTTCCGGCCTTTTTAATTGGGGGCATGCAGGTTTGGGGCTCAGCTGTGGCCCCGGACGTATGTCAATGTCAGTGAACTAAAAAAGGTGTTGAAAGACTCCTTTTTTTCCCGGGACTTTTTAAATTTGGGGGATGCGGTTTGGGGCTCATGCTGTGGGTAGGACAGGTATGGTCAAGTCCGTGAAACTAAAATGGGGGTTTAAAGACTCCTTTTTCCGGGACTTTTTAAATTTTGGGGGTCATGCAGGTTGGGGCTCATGCTGCGTTCCAGGACAGGGGTATTAATGTCCAGCAAGAAAAATGTGGTTCAAATATACTGCCTTCCCGGCACTTTTTAATTTGTGGGTTGCAGGTTTAAAGGGGCATGTGTGGTGCAAGACAGGGGTAGTGAAAGGTGTGTGATTTTTTTTCGGGCTTTTATAAACCCAAAATTGTTTCCTAAGATGTCGCACTTATCCATTTGACGTTTGGATGTTAATTTCCCGCTTCTCCAGCCCTGTTTGGGTGTAAAAAAGAAGGTGTTGTTGCTCTCCCATAACTTTAATGGTCATCGATCAAAACTTCCCTGACCATCGACATCTTGTCGATGTGATCGATTCGACATCGACCGATGTCGTTGGCCAACGTAATCGCTCAACACTAGTCTCCAGGTTTTGGCGAGCCCTGTGCAACCAACTTCAGGTAAAGCTCGACTTCTCTTCTGGCTACCACCCGCAGACGAACGGCCAGGTGGAGAGGGTCAACCAGGTCTTGGGCCAATTTGCTTCCGTGGGCGGAGTTCTCTTATAACTCCCTTGAGTCTGAGTCCGCGGGGGCCTCCCCCTTCTACATGTGTATGGCTTGATCCGCCCTCCTCTCCCTCTGGTAACCTCCTCCGAGGTTCCGGCGGCGGATGCACTGGTTCAAGACATGAAGGCCATCTGGTCCCAGACCCGTCAGTCACTGCTCCGCGCGTCCGAGCGCATGAAGACTCAACGGGACAAGAGAAGAATCCCTCCTCCGGTTTTCTCTCCAGTGAAAAGGTGTGGCTCTGGTCTAGATATGTCCGCTTAAATGCCTTTCCCCACAAACTGGGGACCCCGTTTCCTGGGACCCTTTGAGGTCATCAGCCGCTTTCAACCCGGTAGCATAAAAACCCCGGGCTCCCGCCTACGATGAAAATTTCCCAACGCGTTTCATGTCTCCTTATTAAAAACCTCAGGTCCTTAACCATTTTTCCCAGAAGGCGTCCCTCCTCCGTCTGTGGCTGATGTGTCCAATGTCTTCGGGGTAAAGGGAAAATTCTGGCATGAGGAGAATAGGGGAAAGCGATACTTCCTGGTGGACTGGAGGGGCTTCGGGCCCGAAGAGAGGTCTTGGGAGCCGGAGGAGAATATCCTGAACCTCAGCCTCATACAGAGATTTCTTCATTCCAGTAGGCGAGGGGGGCCCAGGGGGGGGATACTGTCACGGACGCCCCTGCGACCATTGTCCCGCGTCGCAGGCGCGCCCGTGCCCCTGCTCCCAGCGGAGCCCCGTCCCGCACGTTGGGTTCGGGTCCGCTCGTGCATCGGTCCCCTCCGGCGCTCACTTACCCAGCCGCGTTCCTGCTCAGTCTGTGTCCGGTCCCCGGTGCGTAGCCCCACCCCTAGGGGCGCGCTCCGGCAATTTGAATTTAAAGGGGCAGTGCGCCAGTAATTGGTTCATTGCCGGGCACTGCTCCTATTTAGTCCGGCCACTTCCTGCTGGCCCTCGCCGGATCCTTGGTGTATATTCCTTGGTGAAAGTGTTCCAGAGCGTTCCTGTCTTGCCTTACCTTGTACCACCCCCGGGCTTACGTTTACCGTCTACGAACCTTGCCGCCTGCCCTGACCTCCTGCTTGTCTACCATCTACGAACCAGAGCCGCCTGTCCTGACCTCCTGCCTGTCTATGACCACAAGCCTGCCTGCCTTTACTGTACCTCGCACTCTTGGCCCCGCCAGTGGTAGTGACCTGGTGGAAACCCGCCGCAGGCAGACCACCCCGCTTTGCGGCGGGCTCTGGTGAATACCGGGTCCCACTTAGATTCCACTCCCTGGTGTGGGCTTACGCCATCGCCTGCGGTGGTCCAGTGGATCCACCTCCAGACCGTAACACTATAAAGGTTCTCTTGCTTATATATCGCACACTAGTTTAGCTTTGATTTATTTCCTTACTTTAGAAAGTGAAGCTTTCTGATTGTTTGGAGTATACAAGTCAGGAGAGACTTAGTAAAGTAAAGAGTTAAATGGCAGCAATCAGCTCAGCTAATGGATGCTCGATTAAACTTTAATCTGGGAAAAAGAGAAAGACCAGGCTCTTCTCAAGTTTATTCTGAAGCCATACTAAATTCAGAAGCAGGTCCTCAGGAAGCAGCAGCTGGGAAACAGTGCAGAAATAGAGATGTTATAAGCCTTAGTGAATGGTTGACTGCAGCCCCGCAGGTGAACAGTCTGTAATGTTGTTACACTGAAGAGTAATTTAAGCTATCTGAAGACATGAGCAGACACATGTTTTTCATGGTGGAGTTTGTCAGATGCATAATGTCTCTAGCACTCTGCTTTGCAGAATTCAAAAGAGGTGTCTGTGTGGGCCCATTGCATGCATGATCCACAGCCAGATGAAAACATCAGTTGTCAATAAAGACAATAAATAATTTCAAGTTTTGTAAAAATAAATATAAAATTTTAGGAGCACCCACATTCACTAGATATCATTCCTTCTATTATAAGCTTAATGTGTTATTTAAAAAAAAAAAAATGATGTTTGTATTGCACCTTGTCTTCAATAACTCCATTGATAGCTATGGACCAGACAATTTCCTGTTTCCTTGGTGCATAAATTTGAGGTTACACATATGTAAAACACCTTTGTCATTGGTGATCATTGGTAAAACCAAAGAGCTTTCAATTAAAATGAAGCAGAAGGTTGTGGAGCTGCACAGATGATTAATTATGAAAAATAACCGTTCTTCCCATAGTTATTTATTATGAAATAAACCTGTTAGATTGCAGTGATAATACACATGTAAAGTTTGCTAAGTTTACACCCCAGTGGTTAACCTCATCAGTGCTGTGCAGCGTCAGTCGATCTGTTTGATCTTTTATGATGCAGAAAGCAGTCCATAGGTGATGACCCAGAGTTATCAAGGAAATGTAAATGTCCTGAATGGAGGAAGAGTCCGAGATCACTCAATAAGTCTTCTCCAACCTTGATAGACATTGCAGAAAATAATGCAGTGCTGTTTTTTCTTGCCGAGGTAGGCTGCTAAAACTTGTGGTGGCAATATATTAGAACCTATGTTCAGAGAAAAAATAGTTATTAAAGAAAATTTTTCTTTTTTTTCAACAAAATGTAAAAAAAAAGTTATTATGCATCAAAGACTCAAACCGTGGACGAATAGATCCACAAGAACATCTTTTAAGGATTTCCTTAATGTTGCAATTTTAAACTTAGTTTAAGTAAATCAATAGTATATCCTTTACGGTTTCTCTACGGTAAATCATTGTAGAGTGTGAGTCTGCTCTACGAGTGGTCTTATATAAATGCATATGGGTGTACCATTTGAATATTTACTTGTATACTTAATTGCAGAATGAAGAGTGTAGTTTTGTCTATTTGTATATATGTACAGTGTGTTTTATAATAATGATGACATTGCACTTTCTGGCAGCCTATCAGGAGAGATAGCACTGGTATGTAGCTATAGTGACCTAAGAAGCTGCTGCAGCCAATACAAAAGGGGATATCTAGGAATAGGTAGGACACTGTTTATGGACACATATTGCAATGTGACCTGTTTTTTAAAGATCTTTAACATAGAAAGCAATCCTTGTGGTGAGACAACCCCTTTAAGCCTAAGCCATGAGTCAAGTCTCCCAAGATCCCAAATGGCTGTTGTCTCTATGGTTCTTCTCCGCTGGTTGCACTACAACTCCCAATGTAATTCCGAGGCAGGTCCTTGTGGGGACAAGGTACAGGGCCTACCAAGATTGGTGGCTGTTACAACCCTGTGAGTAACTCCTGGATGTAGTAGACTAAAAGTTTGGGGTAGCATCACTGAAGATTCAGAGCACTACTGTAGGAAAGGTGAAAGCCAACAGGCACTCTTGGTACAATCTATGAGAAGAAGTGCTCTTCTCCCTACTCCAGAGCATTTACATTGTTTGCAGACAAAAGGAAAAGTAACTAACCCAACCATCATCAAAAGAGATTCAAAGCTCTTTAGTTTTTGGCACCAAAATAGGGCCCAGTATGTTGTTTGCTATGTAGCTATTTTTTTTCCTATACATACCACTGGTTCAAACCCTTTTTCTTTTTTGTTTTTCAATTCTCTTATAAACCCATACCTTTAGTAGACAGATAAAACATAATTTGTGTTTCTTTTAGTTGTCCCATCAAGACAAGGCAAGAATTATCCACCACCAACTATACTTTTCCCAATGAAATAATAGGAACTATTCAGAAGTCATATACATGTTTTAATGATACTCAAGAAAGCCATGAAGCAGTGAAGCAAAAAAAATGCATATATTCTGGTTACGTATATGTTGTGCTATCCATAGTAAATGGGAAAGTCACACAGCCCTTTTATAAACTACCGTTCCACTATTAAAACATGGAAGACAGCTGCCGCCGTCATGCTATGCCGAATGATTACACTGCATGCTTCAGTGCCTCTGGAGTTTCGAAAAATAGCAAATGAAAGCTCTTAAGTACAGTTGTCTCAAGGCCTTTTTTTCCAGTGACACTGAAAATGAGATGAAATTTTTACAATGAAATCATTCAACAGGTAATAACTTAAACACACTTATCTGACCACCTGCGCTAACCATCCTTACACACCTCGATCAGAAAACCCAAGTAAGATTTTACTGGTCTGTTGAACAGCAGGAACCTGTACTTATAAAACACCTCTTAATTACTTCCTAAATGTTACTAAGGGAGGTGAGGTTCCTATTTAAGTTAGCGCCATTGTTTTGCTGAAGCGTGTTTTGTTAATTTGATTTAGAAGACGTTGACTGCACTTTATGTGGGTATGGTTATGGCAGACTAATTAATCATAACTAAAAAAAAAATTGCATGAAATTGATCCTACGTGCTACTTACATTTCAAAGAATGCTCATGAAAGCATATACAGTATTATTTCTTAGGTGCTTCATTAAATTTTATATCGTAAAGTGTAATAAAAAGCACTTATATGGGAAAATCTGTACATTTTCTTATAGATTGATAAAATGTTCATAATTTGAACCCATATTGTTTGTTAGCATGTCATGACACATGTCATCATTACATTGTCAATCTTCTTATTATTTAAAATTATAATGGATATGTTCATATGTTAATGAAGAAAATGGGAAATAGAAATATTGACACTTTATTATAGTATAGCTGGCCTTGGGTAATCATTAGTTTATAAGGTTTTTTATATCTATCTATCTATCTATCTATATATATATAATTATTATATATATATATATATATATATATATCTCATATCCATTTCATCTCTTTCTTACATCTATGTCTCTATTTATCTATGTATAAATCTTATTAAAATGTAAAAAAAACATGTTTATATGGTGTTAATACTCACAGGCAAATATGGTAAACATTTGGATACATACATATAAATGGAATTTTATGTTGCATGATATAACAAGGTTGTTCAAGTGTTAATAGTAATTGAGAAAATGCCTCTTTCTTCACTAAGCAGACTTATTTCCTTTTTCCCCACCTTCACCACTGACCAGTCATTCTCAATTCACTGGTAAAATTCTCTTTGTTTAGAGAGGCAAAAATGAACACAGATTGAGATCAGGTTACAGTTGCTAACCATAGAAGTATATGGAAAGGATGAAGAAGAGGAGGATACATGGAATGGCTAGAAATATTGCTGTTCCTTATTTACACACACATAGACATGTATGAACAGGGCTGTGTCTGTCCTCTGGCGTGATTTGCAGCAAAAAAACTATTGTTGCTTCTGTCCGACACCCTCGACAGTTTTGTATTCGCCAATTCTTAGGGGTAGTGTCGCGCCACATTCATAAGGTTGGACACATTTAAGAATGTGCCTCGACAGAATGTGGTGCGACAAATGTCGTACTAATCCATACCAATTTCAAACTAGTGAGTGTTGCGGTGGAGCGGGTCAGTTAGGACTGACACGGCGGACACCGGGTATATGTGGATCCTCTGAGCCATCGCGGACAATGATAGTATAGATGCAGACCATGCCATGGAGTGGAGTGTAAGAGGCCCCCTATCTTAACTGTAGCCCGCTGCAAGACTGGATGGACTTCGCTGTGGGGAACCCCCAAGTCGCTACCCCTGACGTGACTACTTGCGGTGGCAGCTGAAGTGAAGTAAGTAGGACAGCAGGCACGGACAGAGATGACTGGTGACAGGCAGGAAACAACAGAATGATAATGGACTGGAAAACCAGGGGTTAACGCAGATAACACTGAAAGCAGCAACCACACAGCAGACAGTTCAGAATCACTGAAGAACACCAGGGGACATCATGAAACATCAGTGAACAGACGCTGGAGCAGAGACAGGAAATTCCTTAAATCACGGAAGGTCACAAGTTATTGGACAGGTAATTAGGGAGCTGTCCCTCTACATCACAGGGAACTTCCATGCTGCAGGGGAAGCACGTGCACGTACAGGAAGCCACAAGGTATGAGTGCACGCAAGAGCAGAAGCAAGGACAGGTGAGTTGAACCTGCCGGTGGACGGGGACACAGCAGGGATACTAGCGGAGACAGGGACACGTCTGCGGTCCAAGGCAGGGACAGCGGCATGAAGTGTGACAGTCCCTCCCCATTAAACTCCTCCCTCTGGGCTCACTGACTGCCTTGAAATGAACATGGGGCAACAACCTCCTCCTCGGTATCCCAAAACTGTCTTCAGGGGAGAGGTCATGCTAGTCTTGAGAAATTTCTTGGACTTGGGGGATTACAACTGGAACAGCAGAACCTGTAAGCAGGGGGAGAGGTGGATGGGATTGCAAGATATCTTGACAGTCCTGAGAAGCGATAGGCAGGGAAGGAATTGCACCAGATGGGAAGGCTTGAGGCAACGTGATTGACATTGCTCGCCCCAATGGATAACCTCACCCGTTTTCCAATCCAACACAGGAGCATGAAGCTGAAACCACGGGAGACCCAACAGAACTGAAACAGTTGAACTAGGTAGAACGTAGAACGAGATTTCCTTCTTGTGGGAACTCCCGACTTGAAGAGACAGAGCCCTGGAACGGAAGAGCACAGGTTCTTTCAGAATTTCCCCATTGATTGCGTAAAAATTCAGCAGTTTCTCTAAACGGGAGACAGGCAGGCAATACTTGTCAAGACGGATTAATAAAGTTTTTAGAGGAACCAGAGTCTAAGAGGACCGGAACCTGAATCGTAGAACCAGATTCAAAACTGAGAGTGACTGGTGTGGTCAAACAAGGAACAGAAGCGTCTTCACCCAGGGTTGCCACACCCATGAGACTATGGCACAGGGGCTTCCAGGTTGCAGTAGAGTGAACACAGTTTTTCAGGAAATGCTTAGGGCTGCCACAGTATAAGTACAAATTCAGACTGCGCGAGTGAGTGCGTTCCTTTGGCGTTAGATGAGCACGATTCACCTGCATAGGTTCATCTTGAGGACACACGGGTGATGGGTGTGGGATGCTTGGGAAGACAGGTACAAGTCGAGAAGGCTTGAGAGGCCAGGAGGACGTTGTCTGCTGGCGAAGCTCTATGTCAATCCTGGTGGCTATGATGTTGCACAGATTCGCTGGAGGTGATGAGGTTGTGAAGAGTGGCTGGTAGGCATTCGTCTGGATGCAAGCTCAGAGGCCAACGTGTGGAACTGGATGGCGTATTGTCCACTGTGGAGGGCTGAGGCTCAGGCCAAAGTTTCACCTGTGAGTCAGCTAACGATGAAAGCCACTTTGGCATGATCAGATGGGAACTGATGTGCCATGAACTCAAAGTGTATGGTACACTGATTAATAAACCTGTAACATGTCATGGGATCATCGTAGTAATGGGATGACAGTGGCAGATGCAGGCTGGGAGTGGCAATAGCAACTGAAGGCGGAGATACTACAGGTACAGGTGTAGGTGCAGAAGCCAGTACAGATATAACTTCATCAAGACATGTGGTAACAGACTGTAGCTTCTGAAGAAGGTGCTGCAGATGAACACCATGACGGGTGACTACGGCTTTCAGGTGCTGGGTCTCAGGCAGGGTCACATCGGTGGGATCCATGGTCAGTTCATACTGTTAAGGTAGAGCGGGTCAGTTAGGACTGACATGGTAGACAACGTATGGATGTGGATCCCCTGGGCCACTGCGAGTGATGATGGTATAGATGGAGACCAGTCCAGGGAGCAGAGTCTAAAGGGCCACCAGTCTTCACCTGAGCCCGCGCAAGGCCGTACGGACTTCGTTATGGGGAACCCCTAGTTCGCTACCTCTGACGTGACTACTCGTGGTGACAGCCAAAGTGCAGGAAGTAGGACAGCGGGCATGGACAGAGATGAAGAGTGACAAGCAGATGCAACTGCAGACTTGTAGCTGAGTCCCAGACAGGTAGCAGACTGGTATGGCGGCAGGAAACAGCAGAATGATAATGCACTAGTAAACCAGGTGTTAATACAGGTAACACTGGAAGCAGAAACCACACAGCAGACAGGGGTCAGGATCACTGAAAAACACCAAACATCAACATACTGACCCTGGAGCATAGACAGGAAATTCCTTAACTCACCAGAGGTCACAGGTCATTGGACAGGTAATAAGGGAACTGTCCCTTTAAATCACAGAGAACTGCCGTGCATGCCCTAAGGGGAGTGCGTGCATGCACAAAAAGCCACAATACGCGACTGCGCGCTGGATCGCAAACCGGAGCAGGTGCGAGGACAGGCGAGTTGACAGGGGATACAGCAGGGACACCAGCGGAGACATGGGCACGTCTGTAGTCCGAGGCAGGGACCATGGCATGAACTGTGATAGTGAGAACATTTTGCCACACATTTTGGTGCATGTTTCTGTCTCACAGCGATACACAGTTATAAAGTGCTGTGAGACACTTTCATACATACTGACAAATGATACTCTAACCTACTGAGAAGTTTGACTATTTAGTCTTCGCCAGTTTTCATTCATGTCACCCTAAATCTTATTCTTTAAAAGTCATCTGAAATGGCAGTTACACTCATTATTATAAACAGTAATAAAACATCTAAAAATACTCCTCACCTGTTACATTCCTATGAGGATATGTTTCATTGTCCCTCAGTACAATCATAGCACTTAAAGTAATTTTTCAAGCACTGTATTGTTACTATATCATTCAAATACAGTGGTACCTTGCTCTTAACTCCGATTGCAAATTTTCTCATAGAAATGAATTGAAATGCAATCTGTTCAACAAGTGTTTTTTTTTTATTAACAAACATGTATACTGTATAAATATACTGTATACAGTATAACACAAGATAATGTAAAAAAATAAACTAGTTTAATTAAGTGTATTCACCTTGAAATTCAGACGAAGATGCTGCAGGAGATATACGTGGAAAAGATTACTAACTTAAATTCTCCGTTTTTTTTTCTCTTCACTTAGGGTAGGTTCACACAATGTTGTTTATATTGGCAGATACTTTGCAGAGAAGATTACTTGTTTAAAATTCACAGATGGCTATATATGGCTATAGATTAGGAGCTTTTGAGCAGGAGCTGCTACAATGCACGTCTGCTCTCCTGCACTCTTAACTTAAATATCCGCTCTTAACTCAAAGCAAAAAATGGACCAAGCGACTACAATACTCTTATCTCAAAAAACCAATCAAGACGATATTAAGTCAAGATAGCATTGTAGCATAATTTAAAAATTGCAGAATCTTAATCAGATTAGGTTATTCTGTACATATTTGGCCACTTTAATAAACCATGTGCTTTAGCTTTGAGTTGCTGTGCAGAAATTAAAGTGTGCAAATATTCATCTAATAACAAATGTAGTGTTACTTATTTTTTATTAACTGTTAGGGTATGCTCACATGGCGTCTTGCCGTGCATACCTGTGCGCGCTGCTAGACGCCGTGTGTTTAGAAAAACCCGCTGATCACTTCCTCCTGCCAGCGTTCAATACCTGGCGGGGAAGAGGGCAGGTAATCATAGCTCTCTATAAGAGCTATGATTACCATAATTACAGGACGTAATTCCGGGGCGCATTGTAGCTCAATTACTCCCTGAAATACATCCTAAAAGACGGCATGTGAGCATAGCCTTAAAACAATATAGCTGTTGTTAGGTATTTTATTTTAGAGAGGAGTATAAACATCACTGCAAAATAAATAAAATCTGTCTCATGATCCTTTCATGGATTGTTACACACTTAAATGATTACATTAACTTTGCTTTCATTAAAGGAGTATTCCCATCTCAGACATTTATGGCATATTTGTGGGATATTTCCTATAAATGTCTGATAGATGTGGGTCTCACCCCTGGGACCTGCACCTCTCTTGAGGGTGGGACATGAACTCCATGTGCAGAACAGAGATGGGAGTTCTGAGTACAGCTGAACACACTTGCTCGGCTATACTTGGACCCCCTGTAGAATGGAACAGAGAGAACCGCATGAGTCCACCTTTCTGCTCTGCACAGAGGAGTTCTGAAGCCTGTTCTCAGGACAGGTGCCGGTTCCAGAGGCTTATCTCCTCTGCACTTATCAGACATATATGTAATTTTCTGTGGCTATGCCAGAGCAAACTCCTTTATATGTATTGTTTATGGGGCTATGGGGATGTGTGATGTATGATACTGTACTTCTACTGTAAGCAGTACCCATCCAAACGGTACATCTAAAATGATGTGGGGCTGGTTTTTAGTTGGTTTGTCACTAAGAAAACTGGATGCAGAATTCGATATCACTTTACTACTATGAACATTAATAGGTCATTTTAAATGCTAATATTATATGTCCATACTCTTCCCTTAGGCCATGAGGTATACAGATTGTATTTTAGGAGATGAGTAATATGAGATAGACTGGTTACCTGGCCTGGATTATAGGAATGGCATAGGACGCAATTGTTTACCAGCCTTCACCTCTTAATTGTCTCAAGTGCTTCATAAACACTAACAGCAACAAAAACTATAGCTAGCCATACATGTTGTGCATCTTTCCTGATCTCCTGCACACGCAAATGTTTTAGCTGAGTGTGTATTTTTTGTGTGTGGGGAATAACTTGCTGACTTCTCTGGTGGAGGCTTATCTCTCTGTAAGGCTAGAGCTGGAAATTCATCCTCCTGACAACAGATGGCATCAGTAAGCTTAAGGAGGCTATTGAAAACCTGGGAAGTATTGAGTATGGAGTCAGCCCGTGCAGAGAGTTACACTACAGGCAGTTAGTAATGAGAGGCAGGCCGGCGCATCCTACCTCAGAATGCCCAGGCCCTTTGTCCCAGGCATTCAGAGGCATGTTCCAGGGATTAAGGGCAAATACAGTACCATCCATTTTGCAGGTCTGCGCGGTCCATTTAACTATGCATCCTTAGGACGCGCAAACAGTTAAAGCACTTAACGGAACAGAGTGCCCTTCCCTGCTATTCAGCCTAGTGGACCTAAGACCTTAAAGGGGTTTTGCCATGAAGTAAAAGTTTGTAAATTAAATAATAAACATTTTTACCATTCATCATTATTAAAAATTCTGGACCGATTTTGTCTTAGCTGCTCTTTTAGTGATCCATTGTTTACAACTTGTCTCCAGAGGATACGACCAGAGCTGAGAGCTTCTCAGTCCTGGTCGCACATGATCAGACATCACCTCTCATCTCAGGCAACTACTAAGTGTTCAAACCCCAGGTGCTGTCATTCTACTCATGTCCTCTGTACTCCTTTGTAATTAGTCAAACAGTGCAAATAAATAAAAAAAGAAACTTCAATCAGGTTTGTGCATTGATAAAGAAAAATAAAATCCACAGGTTTGGTTCCTGTAGGGATTTGAACTGAGGACCCTTGTGCCTGGAGGCAAAACTTCTACCTCTGAGCTACACTGTAGCTATTTACAGTTCTACACATAAACAGACCTTTCTTTGACTACAGAGAGGAAAGGCCTGGTGATGTCATCCTGCTGGATCACATGATTTGCAATTCAAACAAATCACACACACCCCCTTCTGAGCACACAGAACTGAAGAGCTGGATGCAGGAGGTATGAATTGAGATCATGTGCAAAACCCCTTTAAGTCTACCAGGCATCAGATGTGTGTCCTGACACAATTGGCGTGATGAGATTAAATCATTGCAATGCCTACGCCGGGCTTCACTTGGAGAAGCCTGCCTGCCGCTTGTCAGGGGAACAGGGAGAGGTGAGATTATTTCAACTTTATTTTTTCACTAATGGGGCCCTACCTAAGGCCTTCCAACCTAACTGGGATGTATCTAACAACCTAACTGGGGCCTTTCTACCCACTGAGGCCTACTTACCACCTACCTACCTACCTGAGGCCTATCTATCTTACTCACTGGGGCCTACCTACCTACCAACCTGGGGCCTATCTACCTACCTAGAGCTACCTAGCTACCTGGGGCCAACCTACCTACCTGTGGCCTACTAACCTACCTACCTGGGGCCTAACCTACCTTTCTGAGGCCTACCTATCTGAAGCCTACCTACCTAGGTACTTGACCATTTACCTATCTACCTAGGGCCTTGCTATTTACCTACATGGGGCCCTGCCTACATACCTACTTACCTGGGGTCTACCTACCTACATGGGGCCTTGTTTCCTGCCTACCTACCTGAGACCTTTTCGGCCTACATAATTACCTACCTAGGACGTTGATAACCTACATAGAGCCTTTTTTATGTATGTACCTGGGGCATTGTCTAGCTGGGGCCTTGTTTACTATGGGCCCTACCAACATAGCGGGTCTTACCACATAATACATCACCTGTCTACCTAGATACCAAGTGTGTGTGTGGCGGGGCCACCTAATTGAAAGCACGAGTTTGGTTAACTAATTTGAGGGGCTACCTGCTTCATTGAGGTTACCTATCTAAAAGGGCAATCTACCTATCTGTAGTGCCATATTCAGTATTCATGCTGCACTAAGCATTTAAGATAGCTGTCAAACTAATGGTGATTAGTGTTTTTGTAATTTACAGGATTCCCCTCTGGACTGCGTCAGACTTGTTGTACTATGTTTGACCAGTTTTGGATCCATTTCTATAGCCCCTTCCTGACAGCCGGTCATAATAATATGAGGGCTTATATTTTGCGGGACAAGATGTACTCTTTATTGGTGTCGTTGACTTTACCATAGACGATACTGACAAAAAAAAAAAAATTGGGGGTGAAATGTGAAAATAAAAGTAAAGTGCAAGTTTTTTTCATATATAAACTGGTAAACAATAGGCAAACAGCCTTATACAATCTGACTTGCGCCCTACACAGATTTCCAGACAAAAAATCCTTCGGACTAAAAAGTAATGGGACACATCCTTGTCTATTGTTGCAACAACTGTTCCGCTATTAATTAAAAGGCTACAACAATTAAACATCCACATCGGGATATGATATACCATTAAAAGATACTTTTAGTTGCCACTAGCAACAACGTAATCTACTTGTTAAAATGTCCATGTAGCAAATGGTATATCGGACAGACAGCCGCCAGTTGAGATTCAGGATAGGGAACATAAAAGTGCTATTAGAAATTTTTAAAAACAAAAAAGATAGCTCAGACGTACCCACAAAATTTTGGTGTGAAACAAATGAAATGAAACAACTGTAGCGAAAACAATTCAATGAATACCAACATAATAATCTGTGATTTACGTTGGTGTGTGTTCTTGAACAAGAGAACATCCAGATATATGGCAAAATAAAACTAGGTTATACAGAGGGAGGCGTATTGGTTGCAAACAATGATCAATTGCACCAAAGGGGTTAAATGTGGTTTTGAGCTACCGTTGCTATATGTAACTTATGCTCTATATAAAATATGCTCCTATCCTTTTTCATGGTCCTACTAAGTTGAGATATTTATATTGTTTTTTAACAGTGATGTTAGTATATTGTTTTTAGTGTAGATAACATACATGCCACACCTTTGTGTAATCATGGTCAGTGAATAAGAGGATGACGTGCCTTAAATGCATGCTTGAGATGAAAGGAAAGGCGTCTTTGCCTTCCGAAACGTCGGTCATTGCATGGCGGGCACTGGGCTGCAACTCTGCATGATCGGCTCCTATAGTCTACTATGGGACTATCACTACCTCCTAAACAGGAGAAGCTATTCAGCCTAAGTACTGCACGTTTTTTATATGTTTTTCATTGCTTAGGGTTCGTCATGTAATATGTCTTTTATGTACCAATTTTAAAAAATGAAAGTAAAGATTCAATGTTTTGTCCATACAAGCCTATGTGTACGTTTTTGATTGATATAGGGGCGTCTAAGCAAGGTACACCTAACGGCTGGGACTATATCGTGTGCACTGCTAATATACGGCATTGTTTGCAATTATTGGATAAAGCCTTGAAAAGGCTTCCAGCCACCATGTTAACCCATTGGCACCAGGTGATTTTGCTGCTTTGGTGCTGATTGGAGTGAGGAACGGTGCGCGGCACCATTTCTCATTCATTTTGATGTCGTGGCTTCAATCGCACAGCGTCTAAAGTGTTAAATAGTAAGAAACAGAGCTGGTTCACAGCTGCTAGTGGCAGGTGTCAGCTGCACATAGCTGCACAGGAATTTACCAACACCAGAACATACCAGTACATCCTGTGTCAGTTAGGGCTTGTTCACACGACGTTTGTGTGATCCGTTTTACGGATCCGCAAAACGGATCTAACAATTGTCAGTGTGATTAACATTGTTTCAAGGGCAAAAACGCATACTGTTCACACGAAGGTGATCGCCGATGCGTTTTTCGCGTGCGCTTTTTCGGATCCGTTTTAGGAATTGACCTGTCAATTCTTCTTGCGTTTTACGCATAGAGAATATCCCACAAAGGAAATAATGGAGTGCGCTTTTGGCATCCCGAAAGCGGATCAAAAGCGCAAGCATACATTTGGTGCCGTTTTGGATCAGCTTTCGATGCCAACAAAACGCATTGTAAAAACGCATTGGATTTAAAATAAATTAAAAATTTGAATATTATGTTTGGGTGTATTATTTTGTATCATTTTTATAATGGGAAGGGTAATTTTTTGATGCAATGTGCTATTGGAAAATACCTTCATTCTACATGGGTAAAAGGAGAGGAGGATAATGTCAGTCCCACACAGGCCCCAGATATACCACCGGATGCACATGGACGTTCGGGTGTCTGAGATTAATAACTTTTGGTTGATTTGAAAAAAAAGGGGGGGGGGGTGGCGGCGGGCGGGTTTCTTAAAATCATGGTGGTATGATACAGTTTTGACTGACACTAGGTAAAAAAGGTTTTTTTCTTGGTCATTGATTAGGTTTATATTATAATTGTAGTTTGATAGTTGATTGAAATAAAGCATTGAAAAAAAAACGGGATACCAAAAAAGGATCCGTAAATCGCATGCAAAACGGAATCCAATACGCATCCAAAAAAAGGATCAGCTGTTGCGTTTTCTGGATCCGCTTTTTTGATACAGTTTGCATCCAGTTTTCGCAGGTTAAAAACGGATCCGTAAAACGCATCCAAACGGATCCAAAAACGTCGTTGTGAACAAGCCCTAAGTTGGTTTATTATCCCCTTAACGACCTTGGGTGTACCACCGTCCAGGTCGTTTGGGGGTTCACGCTCCTGGACGCATGGATATGTTCCTGAGGATCGCGCGAACTCATAAAGCGAGTTCGCGCGATCGGCGCGGGTGTCAGCTGTATATTCCAGCTGAACATCCCGCAGCGTCGGCCCGACTCCGGATCGCTCCGAGGGGTAGGAGGGGGGGGGGGGGGGGTTAACCCCTTAATTATCGCGACCTCGGGGTGCAATAACTAAGAGAGACGCAGGAGGAGATCGCTCCTCCTGGTCTCTGTCGCGGCAGCAGAGCACAGAATCGGGCGATCCGTGCAGCTCCGCCTTCTGACAGGGACAGCACGGAAGGCAGAGATGCTTCCGGGTTGTCTGTGGACGTCACGATGCCGGCCGCTGCCCTGTGGGCATGCCGGCATCGTGACTGACAGTTGTCATAGAACCAGTCATAGCAACAAGCTATGTGTACTGATTCCTATGAATGGAGATCTAAAGATCTTCCATTCAAATCCCCTATGGGGAAATGTAAAAAATTAGTTGGGAAGAAAAAGTGGAAAAAAAAAAAAGTAAAAAAAGTGAAAAAACAAGTAAAACACAAAACACGAAAAATAAAATAAAAATACGTACACCGCCCTTTTCGCTTTACAAACGCCAATCGCCCCAAAAAGATAAAAAAATATCTAAAGTACCCCATATTTGATATTGCGACCTGCCCTATAAATCTGTCTGTTAATTAAACCGGTAGGTGGAACGCATAAAAAAAACAAAAAAAAAACAATCACAGAATTAAGATTATTTGTTCCATCAGCAGCACATAAAAATGGAATAAAAAGCGTCAAAAACTCCTAGAAACACAAAAGTTGTACCAATTAAAACGTCAGAGTTCATCCCGTAAAAAAAAAAAGTTCCTTATACAGCTCCGTTTACGGAAAAATAAAAAAATGATAGCTCTCAGAAGGATGGATTAGCGATGCATATATATTGTTTTACACACTTAAAAACATTTTTTCTTTTTATTTTAAAAGTGCTTACAACATAAAAAAAACTATATAAATAGGGTATCGCCATAAATCGTAGGCGACCCAAAGAGTAAAAGTAACTTCATCACGGATATGCACGGTGAGCCCTTGTTAAAATAAAATAAAAAAAAAACACTATTAGGATTGCAATATTTTCTTCACCCTGGCCTCCAAGAAATGGATTTAAGAAAGCGATCAAAAGCCTGTCCCCCCAAAAAGGATACTAATAAAAAAAACAATAACTCATACTCGGGCAAAAAAACAAGTCCCTACACCGCTCAAAGCACAGAATAAATTTAAATGAGTACTGGCTCTCAGGACTTGTATTATGGCGATGCAAAAAACGTATTTTCCTGGTTGAATTAAAGTGTTTTATTGTATAAAAGCAGTAAAACATTAAAAAAATATACAAATTGGGTATTCAGTGTAATCAGTATTGACTGATGAGTAAAAGCTACCCATGTCATATATACCGTACAGTGGGACCGCTATAAAAAATAAAAATAGCATTAATATTGCACCCATAATGGTACCAATAAAAACTTCAACTAATCCCGCAAAAAACAAGACATTCCACAGCTTGACACAGCAAAATAAAAAAGTTATGGCTGTAGAATAGGACAACATAAAACGCAATTTTATATAGACGTATTTCTACTGTGTAAAAATAATAAAACAGAAAAAACTATATAAAATCTATTATCATTGTAATTGTACCGACCCCCCATAGTAAAAGTTATCACATCACTTTATACTGCACGGCGACATGCTGTAAAATTGAAACTCACAAAAAACAATGACCCGAACTGCGTTTTTACCCCATTTTCATTTGCCCAATGCCTAAAAAAAATTATGGAAAAAACACCTGTGTGAATAAAATGCAGAATACATCCCTAGATGAGGATCCCTGGATGGGTGTTGAATCCAAAATTGGGGCGACTTCTGGACCGGTTTTCGCCTGTTCTGCTACTTTGGGGGCTTTGCAAATTGCGACATGGCCCCACCAAAAATCTGCGTTCCAAAAGCCAAATAGCGGCTCCCTCCCTCATATACGCCCTGGCATGCCGCCCACCCAAAACAGCAGTTACACCCACATGTAGGGTATTGCGCGATACTTGTGAAGAAATTGCTTACAAGTTTTAGGGTTCTTTTTTCCAGGATTCCTTGTATATATGAACATTTTAAGCTAAAATGGCAATTATTTGAAAAAAAAAATTTTTTTGAATTTTCACAGCCTTATGCTAAAAAAAATTTGTGAATCACCTGTGGGGTCTAAATACTCAAGCACCCCTGGTATATTCCTTAACGGGGTGTTAGTTTCAATATGTGGGCTTTTTAGGGGGTGTTTATTAAGTTTTAGCACCTTAAGGTGTCCCCAAACCTGAAATGGCGCCTAAAACATAAAATCGTTTATTGAAAATGTGACCCCAAGGAGTAATAGTAGAGTGCTCCTCCCTATTCTGGGGCTTATGGTTGAAGCCAATAATGACTAGGGACACAGTTTGGGATAATCTTGAAAACAGTCAGGAACCTGGGGGAATTGATATTAAGTTGCATTTACCTAGTCACATTTACCGTATTCCAGTGAATAATGGATAAATATTTAAAATCTGCAAAAAAAAGTGAAATTTTGAAATTTCACCTCCACTTGCTTTAATTTCTGTTGAATATCTAAAGGGTTATCAAACTTCCTAAATAGTGTTGTAAATCGTAAGGGGTCTAGTTTCTCAGATGGCGTTCACTTAAGGGGTATCTAACATTGCAGGCCCTCAAAGCAGTCAAGGAAACTGGAGTGGTCCTAAAAAAATGTATATTGAAAATTTTCTTTTGAAAAATGTGAGAAATTCTACTTAATTTCTAAAGCCCTCTAATGTTGTAAAAAAAAAAATGACATTTAAAAAATGATGCCAACCTATGTGTACATATGGTAGATGCTAGTTATAAACTATTTTGAGGTGAATAATTATATGACTTGCACTCAGAAATTTTGCAACTTTCAATCGCAATTTTTCCGAATTTTCATGATAATTTTTATATTTTTCACAACAAACAAGGATTGTATGGATATAAAAATTTCTTGACTAAACTTTTAAAGCAGCAATGTGTCACGAGAAAACAATCCTTAAATCACATGATAGGTAAAAGTGTCAAAAAGCTATTCTCACATAAAGTGACACATGTCAGATTTCCAAAATATAGGGCTGTGTCAGGAAGTCAAAAACAAGGTTTGGGTCCTTTAGGGGTTAAAATGGTCAACAAGGGATGTTGCGTGTTTATTTAAATAAATGTATGAAAACTGTCTAGGTCTAAGACTTTCTTTGTTGCTCAAAGCAACCAATCAGAGCCCCCCTTTAATTTTTTCAAATGAAATGGGAGCTCTGATTGGTTGCTATGGGTAACAAAGAAAGTCTTATACCCAGACAGTTTTCATACATGAGGCCCAAAGTGTTTTTTTTGTTTCTAGTGTTAGTAAAAAAAAAAAAAAAGGTGTCTGTATCACTAGCGCTGCAGCTTGGTGTCAGCCAGTTCTGTTTTTTACTTATCACCCAAAGGCTGACACCAAGCCCAGTGCTAATAATACAGAGGCATCTGTCAAACACTTGGAATAAAATGGAAAAAGAAACACATTGACACACCACAAAAAAACACTTTATTTACACACAGAAAAAATCCACATATTTGGAATCGCTGAGTGCATAACAATCTAGAATATAAATCTGTCACGTTATTTAACCCACACGATAAACGTCATAAAAAAACAAAGCAAAAAAACAATGGCAGAACTGATGTTTGTTCATCCCACTGCACATAAAATGGAATAAAAAGCGCTCAAAAAGTCATATAAACCCTAAGTAGTACCAATAAAAAAGTCAGTACATCCCGCAAAAAAAGCCCTCTCTATATGGGAAAATAAAAAAAAGATATGGCTATCAGAAGATAGGGATGCAAAAAGATTGTTTTATACAATAAGGACACTTTTTTTAAAGGTGCTACAACTTAAAAAACAATATAAATTGAGTATCACTGTAATCGTATCAACCCAGGGAGTAAAACTAACATGTGACGTGTACTGCACGGTGAGCCCTGTTAAAAATAAAAATAACAAACTCTACTAGGATTATATTATAATATTTTCTTCATCCTCCTTTCCAAAAAACAGATTTAAAATCAATCAAAAAGTAATGTCCCACCCAAAATGGACATAAATAATGTGAACTTTCGTGAAAAAAAACAAACCCCTACACAGCTCTGTACACAGAAAAATAGAGAAGTTATGGGGTCTTAGACAAGGCATGCAAAAATGTGTTTTTTTTTGAATAATAAAAGTGTTTTTGTTGTGTAAATGAGTAAACACATTTAAAAAAATATATAAATTGTATATATGGTAATACTGTAATCGTATTGCCTGCTGAGTAAAGCTAGCCTCATTTATTCCGCATCATGGTTGACCTCTGTAAAAAATAAAAATAAAAAACACCTACAGGATTGCTGTATTTTTATTCATCCCGCCTCCCAAAAACCTGAAGAAAGCGACCATATGAACCCAAGAATGATCCAATGAAAACTTTTCATCTTCCTGTAAAAAAAACAAGATCCTTGTATTGCTCCTATAATGAAAAATAAAAAAAGTTATGGCTGTCAGACTGATGACATAAAAACGGAATTTTTTAGAAACACATTTTATATTGTGCAAAAAAAAGTAATAAAAAAATATAGAACTATATAAAATTTATGGTGTTATATTGTACAGGACCCACATAGTAGAGTTATGTAGGCTCCTCAAAGGGCCACATCGGAACTGGATTGGTCTTGTAGAAAAAGCTACATTGCAAAATTTTCTTTTAAAATGTTGAAAAAATTATCTACTAAAGTACATGCCCCCATAATGTCATAAAAATAAAGACATTTAATAAATATGCCAAGTACAGTAGACAAATGGTAAATGCTAGATTTAAACTATTTTGTTGTGGGTATAAAACTATTGTCTCATTCGTGGAGCTTTAAATGGAAAATTGTTAAAAATTTTAACAACATTTTGATATTTTTCACAAAAACCAAGGGATGTATGATACAAAAATTTTATTAACTAATTTAAAGGCACAGTGTTTCATGAGGAAACACGTTCAAATTCAGAAAATAGGACTCTATCAGGAAGTCCAATACTGGCTGCGTCATTAAAGAGAATCTGTCACATAGGTTATGCCCCCTTGCTGAGAACAGAAACAATCTAGTGTTCAGAACAATGCTTTTCCGTGCTGTGTCACTTATTCTGTAAGGTGCAGCAGTTTTTGAGGCATTTAATGCTCAATATCTGCTGTTTTCAGCAGGAAAAAGAGTCCATTGCTTATTCATGAGCAGATGTTAAAACCGACCACCAAGGCTTTAGCCACCCACATGGGAGTTACTCACATGTTTCTACCTATTCAAATAGGCTAATCAGTTATGAGGTGGGCGAGGCTAGCCTCAGATGGGCGGGTATGAATTAAACAGACTCTTTTCATGACTCTTTTCTGGCATTAAGAGCATTAAATACTCTAAAACTACAGCATGTTAAAGAATAAGGGACACAGTTCTGGAAACAGCAGGTCTGTCACTAGCTTGTGCTGTCCTCAGCAAAGAGAGCATAAACTATGTGACAGGTTCTCATTGAGGGGTTAAACAACAGTTGCATTTTCCATTAAATATCAATTTACTTACAACTGTGAAATTCTGAATTGTACCAATGTATGAACACATCACCTGGATATTACCTTTCTTCTTGTCATTGGAACATGTCCCTTTGACATTGTTAGTTTATTTATTCATTTCCAGTAGGAATAACACTGAAAGTTTCAGCATTGTGTTATGTGGATTCCAAGTATTTGTAATAACAGACATCTCAGGACTGCTGACAGGTATTCTTTAAATGTATCTTCAGTAATCGAAAAGGTTTAACCCATGCCAGAAGATCTGACTATATATGAAAACGGAAAAAGAAAGATTTCTAGCAAAACTTGCAGCAACCAAAAAAGATATTCTAATACTTTAAAATCCACGCTGTAACAACATTGGAGCAAATTAATATCCATAAGAAAAAGAGAAACCACTTGTTTCAGGTTTGTTGTCAGCCTTTACTCTTAGATATATTTCTTCCGGTCACCTGACACTTTATATAACTAGTCAAATCAATGACGAAATATCTCCATAGGGAAATGGTAAAAAAAAACCCACTTGAATAAATAAACACAAATAACATGTACCTATCTCACATCTAAAACTCCATCAAAAGTGTAAAATTACATCATACTTTTATACTATTTATACCCTGAGGAATGCAAAATGCCTCCTTTCTCCTATAATTACCACTGCGAGAGTTGTTGACACTGTCTTAATTTCCTGAACTGGCAGTGTTATGAGAATGCGCATGTGCAAAATGGAAAGCAATAATTAAAGGGAGTGTTGAATAGCAGAAAGCACCTGAATCCTCTAAAAAGGGTACAATGTGCTCCTCTGGGGCCTATAGAAGCTTTTATGGCTGTAGTTATGCCCATTCTTACCGAAATTTGAGGGTTGGAGCGCCATTCTCCTCTTTCAGAGCCCTTATAGCCAGTCTTCCAGAACAGTTTGATCTGGTCAATATAATTGCTGACAAATTTTTTTTTTTATAGTTTCTTTATCTATCTTAATCTATATTTTATTTTTTTCTGGTGGCATGAGCCAATAATTATGTCATATTTAAAAGCAGATAAAGTCAACCATGCATTACATGACATTATTACTTGGTAGGAACACCCACAATTTTTTTCCCCAGGGACCTAAACAAAGCCTTTTGGCCATTTGACTGTTGTGCCTGTGTTGCCTAACAACTAATTTTTTGTATATTTCTTTTTATATTTTATTTAATTCTGGTAGTTTATACCAATGTTTATATGATATTTATGAACAGCGTAAGTTAACCATGCTTTTATATATATAAGTATATATTATTTTACACTCACCGGCCACTTTATTAGGTACACCATGTAGTAAACGGGTTTGGCCCCTTTGGCCTTCAGAACTGCCTCAATTCTTCGTGGCATAGATTCACAAGGTGTTGCAACGAATGCTCAATTGGTACCAGGGGCCCAAAGAGTGCCAAGAAAATATTCCCCACATCATGACACCACCACCACCAGCTGAACCGTGATACAAGGCAGGATGGATCCATGCTTTCATGTTGTTGACGGACCAAATTCTGAAGCTACCATCCGAAATGTCGCAGCAGGGAATCGAGAATCATCAGGACCAGGCAACGTTTTTCCAATCTTCTACTGTCCAATTTCGATGAGCTTGGGCAAAATTGGAGCCTCAGTTTCCTGTTTCTAGCTGAAAGGAGATGGCACCCGGTGTGGTCTTCTGCTGGCTGTAGCCCATCTGCCTCAAAGTTCGCCGTATTACTGTGCGTTCAGAGATGCTCTTCTGCTACCTTTGTTGTAAACGGGTGGCTATTTGAGTCACTGTTGCCTTTCTATCAGCTCGAAACCAGTCTGCCCATTCTCCTTGAACTCTGGATCAACAAGGGCATTTCCGCCCCACGGAATGCGCTCACTGGATGTTTTTTCCTTTTTCGGGACCATTCTCTGTAAACCTAGAGATGGTTGTTGTGCGTGTACATCCCAGGAGAATCAGAGTTTCTGAAAGACTCGACCAGCCTTCTGGCACAAACAACCCATGCCACGTTCAAAGCACTCAAATCACCTTTCTTCCCATACTTGTCGGTTTTGAACTGAGGAGATTGTCTTGACCATGTCTACATGCCTAAATGCCTGAGTTGCCGCCATGTGATTGGCTGATTAGAAAATTAAGTGTTAACGGAGGCAGTTGGACAGGTGTACCTAATAAAGTGGCCGGTGAGTGTATGTTCCTATTTTTTTTATTCTTTATATGCTTATTCTTATATATTATATTTATTTTTTATTTTATTTTGGTGGCACATGATAAGAATTTTGGAATATTTATGAACAGCTTATGTTAACTATGCATTATATGATACGATTTGCAACAAGCACCATTTTTCACCCCAGGACATGTACTGAACCTATCAGTTGCTGTTGATTTGATGCCTTACAACTCCCTTAGAAGAGTGAAGAAATCGGGTACCTTTTAGAGGCCAACTGAGTATATTCAGGGCCGGGACAAGGCATTTTGGTGCCCTAGGCAAGTACAGCCAATGGCGCCCCCCTCACTCCCAAAAAAATTTCACCCCCCACACTAATTCCTCTCGCCCCTATGCCAGGCCCTCTCCGCCGCTACATCAGTTCCTCTCTCCCCCTGCACCAGTTACTATCTCCCCCCTGCACCACTTTGTTCCCTGCACCAGTTACTCTCTCCACCCGGCACCAGTTACTCTCTCCCCCTGCCACTAGTTACTCTCTCCCCCTTGCACCGCTCTGTCCCCTGCACCAGTTACTCTCTCCCACTTAGTAACTTCTTACCAGTATACCTGCGCTCAGGGGCGTTGCTAGGGTCCTAAAACATCCGGAGCCTGGGCCCTCTGTGTTACTTTTTGCTCAGTAGGCTGGGTTCACACGGAATTTTTCACGCCACATTGGATGCAGCATGTATTGTTACATAGAAAAACCTTCTGTTACCTGTCACTACATTTTTCTGCATATTCCACATAGATCCCGTTCATTACCTCAGCAGTCACTGTACAATGAAAATCAGTGATGACAAATTAGCTTTTTCAAAAGTGCTCACCTACGTATGACAGTGTAATACCCCTAAATAACAGTCACTAAATAATACACCTATACATGGAGCAAATATACCAGATGAAGGGACTGTTCCCTAAAAAACCACTCCTACAAAACCAAGACCCAAAACTATTACTACTTAAGGATCAAAAACTGTCCGTGAGGTTTATTCATCAGTAAACCTCCTACTGCCACAGAGAAGAATCAGCGCTGGACTTAAGGATCAAATAATCCTGCCAGACCCTGACCGAACGCGACCTCCACATGTGACTATCAGTTGTACACAGGCTCTGAAGACATATATTACCGCCATACAGTGACCATATAGTGGTAGATACTAGTTGTATGTAGATGCTCTGCAGACTGTATATTACCTCTATACAGTGATTATATAGTGGTAGATACTAGTTGTATGTAGGCTCTGCAGACTGTATATTACCGCCATACAGTGACCATATAGTGGTAGATACTAGTTGTATGTAGATGCTCAGCAGAAATATAAGTGATTACACTGCAGTTACAGTTAGTGATTTACAGGAGATGCATTTTCTGATCGGAGTCGTTCCCTTTGCCTTTTCTTCTCCATCCGATTCACACCTTCATGCTGATTTCTCCCAGCCAATACTCCTCTCTGCAGATTTGGACACAAATATCTTAGAATCCTCACATTTCCAGCAACTCCTTACTTATAGGTATATAAGTCCCTTCAGTTAGACAGGTATATATGTCCCCTCAGATAGGAAGCTATATAGGTCCCTCCCTTTAAAGGACGGGGGTTTAAAAATATGCCCCCCTTCATTTAGGCAGGTTTTTATATATGGGGCCCCCCAATATTTTAGGCGGGATTAGATATGCCCAATTTTCATTTTTAAAAAGGCCAGGGTTTAAAATATATTTACCCTTAGACAAGCAGATAAAAAAAATTTTGGGGGTTTCCTCAGGCAGGAATTTAGGGGCCCTTCGGCGGGTTTATATAGGGCACACAGGCGGGGTTATATTTTTTTTAAGGGGTAACTCTCGGGGAAGGTATATAGGGGCACTCAGGAGGTATATAGGGCCAAAAACCCGGCAGGTTTTATGGGGAACTCGGGAATGGTATTTAGGTTATGGGGGGCCATCAGGGGGTTTTAAAAAAGGGGCCCTCAGGGGGGTATAGGGGAAAACAGGCGGTATTTTGGTTAAAAGGGGGATTTAAACGGGGGTATATAGGGGGCCCCAAAAAGGGGGGTATATAAAAAAGGGGCCCTCAGGAGGTTATTATGGGGAAGGGGGCCCCCCGGGAGCATTTGTATAATAAAAAATATTAGGGGTTTCAGGGGGGTTATATAAATTTAGGGGCCCTTCAGGGGGGTATATAGGGGGCCCCAGGCGGGGTATATGGATTTAGGGGACTCGGGGCGGATTTTGATAAAGGGGCACTCGGGGGTTTGGGTCAGGCTTATAGAATAGGGGAAAACTCAGGCAGGTTATAGTTTATAGGGGCCTTTCGGGCTAAAAGATTGGGGGTATATAGGGGGGGACTCAGGCGGGTTTAAAAATAAAACATTAATACCTCACCTTACCTTTTCCCCCGGGCCCGCGCGCTTTTTCAGGCGGACCCCCTGGAGGGGGGATGACGTCATCATGTGTTCAGCGCCGGGGACGCCCCTTAGGCAGCTCCTGGGGGGTTGAAACAGCTTATAAAGGTTTGGGCCCGGCCCGAGTAGAGGGGCCAGCTGTGTTGGGCTCATTTTCCATGCGAAAATTGCCCAGTTGCCCCAACGGGGGGCCGCACGGGTCGCCCGCGTTGAGGCCCCGGGGCCCCCGTTTGTGTCAGACACTTTTCTGCAGTGCAGGGGAGCGCTTTGCTCCAGGGGGACACAAAATGCAGTTTAAAAGAGACGGGCCGGGCTCCGGTTTGGATGGCAGGGCCGGAAACCTGGCGAGGTTCGGGGGCCCCTGTCTCGCCCCCTTAGCGCCTCCCCCGACGTCCCCGGCCCCTGAGATTTTAAAGGGTAACCCTTTTCGAGAAAGTGGAGCTTTTCAACAGCTTTTTTTAAATATACCCCGAAAAGGGGTGACAGTTTTGATTTTTGGTGTTTAAAGAGGGCAAATTTTTAAAGGGGCTTTTAATAATAGTGTAAAATTGCGCCTGATTTTTTTGAACCCGCTCTCCTGGGGGCCCCAAAATCTGGCGCTTCTACGAAAAATTAACAATTCTCTTTTCAGGAAAAAACCACTTTAAAATGGTTTACCTGTTTCCCGGGCTTTAATGCCCCCGGGAAATGCCTACTGAAGCTATAAAAATTAATGGGCCCCAAATATGGTTTTTTGTTTTCCCCCCACCCCCCTCCCGGCCTTGTAATGAAACCTGCCCATTGGGCGTTTTAAAAACTTTTTTGCCCCGGGGGGGGCGCTGGGATGTGGGGCCTGAAAATACAAAACTTTTGGGTGCAGCCCCGGGTTCATCCCATTTTTCCCCTTAGCCTTCTAAAAGGTATGGGCCTGATTTGGTAATTTCCTTCTACTGCTTTCTATGGTTAACACGGTACAACACTATATTATAACTCCATTGAAATTTTTATTCCTTTTATGCAGGCTGTCCTTACAAAATAACCTGTATTCATTTTAAAGCCATTATGGCACTGCATTGAAGAAAATGGAAAAATTTAACAGCAGCAAGTGATATATGTCA
>JAODAL010037263.1:0-40636 GCA_025379985.1 Phyllomedusa bahiana | reverse complement strand
TGACTATAAAATTGTTTTTATTTTTAAATGCAGGTATATATGAACAAAGGTGGAAGGGGTAAAATTGAAAATGACCCCCTATCAAAATTTATACTGATAATAAAGGGGATTTTTGCACCTAACACAGAGCCCGCAGTTACTAAAAAAGATGTTTTTCCAAATTTAAAGTTCAGTCCCCAATTCCGGGAATTTTTTTTCAATAGCAAACTGTTAAAAAAAAGCTATTGCAATGTCTACACAACTTGGTGAATTTTTCCAGTGTTTTTTATAGATAGGCTTGTCTGTGTTCGCCCGGGGGGGCCCCCCCCCGCTCCCCCCCCGCTCCCCAGTGTTTTACGCGTAGATGCCCTTTAAAATTCTCTCCCTAAAACATAAAATTTCCCCAACCTAATCTAACAAAATTTGTAAGGATACAGCTAATGTAGAGTTTCCTTTTTAAAAATTTTGAAAAAATTTTCGGGGCTTTTTGGAAAGGGAGAGCGGGGCCCTTTGTTTGGGGACGCGGAGACCCTGAGGCAAAGGAAACGCTGTTTTTTAAAAAAACGGGGGCATGGGTTTTTCCCCGAAATGCACCATCCATCCCAGTCTTTTACGTCCCACCCCTCTCCCCCTGCTTTTCTAAAATCTGTTTTTTGCTGGCCGAAAAATACGGGAAACCCCGAAAAGGACGATTTAAATAGGTGCACGTTTTTAACCTAAATTACGATGTTAAAAAACCGATACCTAAAAACGGGATTTCAACTTTGTCTATATATCCCCAAACACTAATTATTAATTAGAAATGTTCCAACCTTTCAAAACCCGTACTAAATTTGTTGTTTTATTACATCTAAAAGTATCTGCCCCTTCCCCAGAACCCGGTAAATATAACTTTTTATATTACAACTTTTAAAAAGGTATCCAGCCCCTTCTCCAAACCCGGGGCATATAACTTTTTAATTTTAAAACAACAAAAATGTATCCCCCCTTCTCAAAAATCCTGGTCACTATAACTTTTATATTTTTACACTAGGAAGTACCAGACCCTTCTCCAAAACCCGGGGTTACCAAAACTTGTTATATTATTACATCAAAAGTATCCAGCCCCTTCTCCAGAATCCGGTCACTTAATTGTTAAAATTTTACTCAGAAATGTCCCCAACCCCTTTCCTAAATCCCGGTCACTAAACTTTGTTAATTATTTAATCAAAATGTATCCGCCCTTCTCCAGACCCCGGTCACAAAACTTGTTTTATTAAAACTCTAAAAAAGTATCCAACCCTCCCCAGAATCCGGCACAAAACTTGTTATATTATTAATCTAGAAATTATCCAGCCCCTTCTCCAGAACCCCGGGCATTAACCTGTTTTATTAATCAAAAATGTTCAAGACCCTTCTCCAAATCCTGGTACTATAACTTGTTTTTTATTACTTTAGAAATGTATCCAACCTTTCTCCAGAATTGTCACTAAAACGTGTTCTATTATTCACATAAAAATGATACAGACCCCCGAAATCCGGGTCACTTAACTTTTTATTTTCACTTAAAATGATCCAACTTCTCCAAATCCTGGTCAAATAACCTGTTATATTATTACATCTAGAAAGTACCAGACCCTTCTCCAAATCCTGGTCACTATAATTTGTTATGTTATACATCTGAAATGTATACCCTTCTCCAGAACCCGGTCACTATAACCTGTTTTTTTATTACATCTAGAAATGTCCCCCCTCCAGAACCCTGGTCACCTAACTTGTTATATTATTAATCTAGAAATGTATCCCCCTTTAAAGAATGTCACATAACCTTTTAAATTTTTACATCTAGAAATAAAACCGCCCCTTTCTCCCGAACCCCGGTCACTATAATTTTTAAATTTTAATCGAAATTTTATCCAGACCCTTCCCCGAATCCTGGCACTATAACCCGTTTATTATTACATCTAAATTTATCCAACCCCTTCTCCCGACCCCGGCACTATAATTTGTTATATTTTTAATCTAAAAATGTTCCAACCCTTCCCCAGAATCCTGGTCTCCATATTGACCTTCTTTATATTTAAACTATTTTTTTTATGCCCCCCGAAGCGCCCTTTTTCTAAAACTAAATAACCCCAATCTTGCTAATCTTTCTGGGTATTGTAGTCCTCCCAGTCCTTTTATTATTTTTGTTGTGTGGTCTGACCAGTGACTTGTATAATGGGAGAATAGTGTTCTCATCGTGGCCTCTCGGCCCCATTTAATACACCCCATAATCCTCTTTGCCTTGGCAGCTGCTGCCTGTCACTGGCTGCTACAGTTAAGTTTACTGTCCACCAGGATTCCCAAGTCCTTCTCCAGCAACTTTTACCAAGTGTTTTTCTGTCTAACAAGTAATCATGGATTAGATTTTTCCTTCCCTTGTGCATAACCTTGCATTTATCTGTGTTAAACCTCATCTGCCACTTCTCTGCCCCGGCCGCCAACTTATCCAGATCCCTTTGTAATAACACATTATCCTCTATTGTGTTGATTACTTTACAGAGCTTAGTTTCAACTGCAAAGATATTCTACTGTGCAATCCATGTGTGAGATCATTAATGAAATTATTAAAGAGAATAAGGCCCAATACTGACCCCTGTGGGCCCCACTAGTAGCAGTGACCTCTCCAATACTGACCCCTGTGGTCCCCACTAGTAACAGTGACCCCTGCAATTCTGAGCCCTTTGGTGCTCACTAGTAACAGCGATCCAGTCTGAGTATGCACCGTTAATTACTACCCTTTGTTTTCTATCAGTGAGCCAGTTACTTACCCACTTGCACACGTTTTCCCCTAGTCCAATCATTCTTATTTTACTTACCAACCTTTCATGTGGAACAGTATCAAATGCTTTAGAAAATCTAGATATATGACATCCAGTGCCTCCCCCCGATCCAGTCTAGCACTGACTTCCTCATAGAAGCTGATGAGATTAGTCTGACAGGACCGATCCTTCATGAACCCGTGCTGGAACGGCGTTATACATTTATTTTCAGTGAGATACTCCAGGATAACATCTCTGAGAAAACCTTCAAACATTTTACTTACAACAGAGGTTAAACTTACCGGCCTGTAGTTTCCTTCTGGGACAGGATATATCTGTTTCCCTTGTGAATGATAACGATCTGTTCCTCCATATCCAGTATTTGTCTTTTTTTAGCTTATTAGGCTCACTAAGGTCTGAACCGCTTTAGAGACTTTATTTATTAAATTTAGATGTATTTTATACAGAGTATTTCCAGGTTATTTTTATTATCACTTATTTGGGCCTTAAATAATGATGATTTATTTGGAACCTCATCTCTTGTCACTACAGTGGGTGGGCAGCTTCACTATAAAAGCGACGACCTCCTGACTATAGGCCACCCCTTCTATAGTGCAGCTGCCGACCATGCTCCCTGAAGGCAGTGTCACACCCCTTTGTGTAAGGGTGTTTTGTTTAGGGAGGGAGGTAGGTGGCTATTGTGGGGGGGGTGCGCTCCATCACAGGGATCACAAATGCAGCAAAAGTTCAACTTAAACAGGTTTTTATATAAACAAGTCCTCAGGTAACAGAAAATAGCTTCTCTTCAGCAGGGTGCAAACAACAGAGAGGATAAACTTGCTTCAGGTGCAAAGGGTTAACATAAACAGGTTAGTCTCACCAGACCAGTCTTTCACAAAGCATAGGAAGGCTTCTCCAGCTTCTCCCACAGAGATCAATACAGCAGAACTTCCCAACGGCGGTCGAAGAAGAATTCAGGGCCTCATGTATAAAAATTGTCTTGCAGTAAGACTGTTTTTGTTGCTCATAGCAACTGATCACAGCCCATAGCAACCAATCAGAGCCCATAACAACCAATTAATGCCCATAGCAACCAATAAGAGCTTATAGAAATTAATCAGAGCCCATAGAAACCAATCAGAGCTCTCCTTTCATTTTATGTAGTGATCTGGGAAAATTAAAGTTGAGGTCTGGTCAGTCGCGATGAGCCTTTACTCCCCTTCTTCCTACGTCCTGCATACCATGTGACGTCCATTAATCATATGACCTCAATGGACGCTTTGTCATAACTCAGTTGGTGTGTTTTGAAGCCATGCTCAGCTCAGAAACACTCCCCTGGGGCAGGACCTGAGCAGAGATCTGGCTGCCTCTAGTTACTCATCGGTCACTATCTAAACAGAGGTGCTAACAGGAATGTAATCATTCAGTACAGATTTTCAGAGGGAGGGTATTATACACATACAGTGATAACTATGTGTACACAGTGACTCATCACTGTTACAGTACAACTGCCTTCATTACTGTGCACTGTCTTTATCTCTTCTAATAGGAGGAAATGGTGAGAAGACTTGCATTGTTTTATTGACTGGCTGTGCCTCAGGACCTCTGAGATTATCCAGCAGAAGTTAGAAAAAAGTCTACCTTCTGCTCTTTATATAGTAGTGGTGCCAGGGAAAAGTATCATAAGACACTGCTCTGACATCACTGGGTGCAGGGATGATGCCACATCCCCTACAGCAGACACACAGCTTTCTCATAATCAAGAACTGATTGCTATGGGAGATGTGACATTGCCCATCCTTCTTGGCTAAAGATAGGCTATCCAGTGTACAGCTAAGTTGGGTGATGACACATTCTACACAGCAATCAGACTTACAATGATGGAATATATGGAGACCTGCTGTGGGGGTTTTACCATGTTACAAATTGATTGGTGCATTATATTATAACAAAGCCTGCTGCAGGAAACTAGGAAGTGAACTGGAGCAGAGGTGCAGGGGTATGAGGTGTGCATGTCTGAGAATGATAATCGGCAGTGCTAGGAGGATTAGGGGGTTGGGTGCTAGAAGGCCTAGATTGTAAATCCTGGGACTTGTTGGAAAGAGATGCTGGAGAACTACTGGCACTACCACAAGCAGGAAGTTTCAATGATCTTATGATAGATGAATAAGGAGGCAAAAGACAAAAAGCAAAACATATGACGATAGTGGAATAACTTTACTTTTCCAAATAAATGCTGTTTATAGTTTTATATCAAATCATTAAACTTCTGATTAAACCCTTTAACTCTTATGGGACTACAAAACCTTTTGCAGGAGTTATAGGCAGCGAGGCTGGGAAACTTTTAGTTGATCAAACTTCTTCCTTATATGTAAAAATAATTTATGGGTTGTTTAAAAAATTTCATTGCCGGCATATAATCAATCCAGTTTTGCTGAAGATATTTCCATTATTAAGAATACCAGTTGGTTTGGTGGAGGATTGAGTCCATTTAAGGTGTCAAATTGCCTCCTCTTGGTGGTTGGGGAGTTAGGTGTGAGTTGTAGGTAAGTTATGGTGGACCAGTTTTAACTATTAGAAGGTGTTAAACGTAATGGTGGTGGACAAGCTGAGCTTTGGAGGCCGCCCTGAAATATGGGGTAATATGGGGTAACAGTCTTCTAGGGACAGCTTGGGTGTGGAAAGAAGATCTTTGGTTGGGTCATTGGAGTGCTGGAAGTAGACTGGCTTTGTGAGAACATGGTGTCCTTGATTGCTGTCTTGTCGGTCGTTGTATGACAGCAGCTGGGGGATCTCACGGTATCTCTGAATCCAAACGCTCCAGACGCTATTTTATCGTCTTTTGATGGTTTTGTGGGACAGTTCTGTCCATAGTTTGAGGATTTGTCCGTCCCTCTTAACCATTGAATAGCACACCCTACATCCGAAAACCAGGCAGAAGATTGTGCATGTTCTTCGTTTTTTGGGACACCGGCGGTGTGAAAATCTATTGACGTCTACAGGACTGGTTGATAGTCAGTTTTCACACAGTTTTCAGATCCAACAACTGTCTGAAAAACTGACTGAAAAGCCTTGTCATGTGGACGTAGCCCTACACTGCTGGTTGTGTTTGGTTTTGTGAAACAGAGAAAACTAAACTGAAGGTAATCAGCTACCAAACCGACGGTTTCTTTTGTGTGCCCACCATCATCTGCGAAGGATCTTTTGCAAATGTCTCCGTTCTCCTTATCTATAGTCCACAGTTTTCCGTCAGGACAAATTGATATTAAGTGATTGGTCTTTAGCAAGCCTCCTTCTCCAACCAATGTGCAGGTCTCCCGCCACTCATTATAATTTTGTCTTGTTGTTGGTGGATTTCCTTTCACAAATCTGTAGTCATAGTTCATGGCATACAGTACACCGGACGGATCAAAGAATATGGCTGCGCACCGCCACGAATCTGTTGGAATAATACTGTGGTTACTGCAATAAATACATCACTGTGTGCAAGATTGTCGGCCTCTAGGATTGTTAACAGGGGTTCAAAAATTCCCCTAGTCTAAGAGAGGAGATGGGGAGAACACAGTGAGACATTCCCCTATACGGACATTGAAAGACATGCTGATGTGTCATAGAGTAATAGGAAAAACTTTCAATAATCTGCACCTTACTATTTATAACATGCTATGACTAGAAACGCGTCAGTGTCTCTTTTTCCTGTACAATTGTCCACATTGGGCGCTGCTGACCACTTACTATTCCACCTTACTATCTATTACTGGATTCACAAGTAGAAGCAGCTATAAGGGGTTCTCCTTAAAGGGGTTGTCTCACTATATTGATTAATCTCAACTCAGTCCTGTTTTCTTGGTTTCATTTTGAATTCAGGGGCATGTTTACTGGCTTTCACAAGGCTGCAGTAGAATCCAGGTCTGTAGTTATAGCAACCAGTGCTGGCAGCCTACCATGAGATATTGAACAGATCTATAGCTATAGCAACCAGCACTGGCAGCCTATCAGAAGAGATTGAACAGGTCTGTAGCTATAGTGACCTGAGGAGCTGATGCAGCCCATACAAGAGGGGATATCTAGGAATAGGTAGGACACTGTTAATGGACACATATTGAAAAGTGACTTGTTTTTGCAAGATCTTTAACATAAAAAGCAGCAAATCTTGTAGTGAGACAACCCCTTTAACCCTCTCCCAACATAATATTACAGCAGTCAACTAGCTGATAATAAGATAAATCTTTTATATCTAATTAGCATTCAATAGACTATTAGTCCTCCGGCTTCTCAATCCAATACAAACATATATTCCACATCTATCATGTACTATCACCTATAACGTCCTCCATAGGTAACATTCAAGTATTGTCTGTAGATATTGCATTCCTCCATGGAACTAAAATCCATAAGAATTCCTAGCAGTATCTTCTTCATATGTGGAAATTGTGTCTATCCTGCCACTTTTTGGAGGAGACATGCCCTCCTTTATTTGCTTGCTGTCTGAAATGCGGAAGGATAGACACAACAGGTGACATCTATGAATTCACCTTTGCCACCTCTTTACAGTTCTATAGATATATTAACAGGCGTTCGGCCAAACTTGTGACTGACGACACATTTTAATGCGCCAATTTCCCATACAATTTTTGACGCATAACAATTTCATTCATGCTGTTGTATTATACACTCCTCTATATCTTCTGAGAACTCGTGTGTTGGCGCCAAGCTAAAAAAATGGCGCCTGGGAATTCATAGATGTCAACCAATGTCCACACATGAAGAAGATATTGTTCAGAATTCTTATGAATTTTAGTTCCATGGAGGAATGTAATCAGAGGTGTAACTTAAAGCTCCAGGGCCCTACTGCAAAAAGTGAAATTGCCCCCCCAGCTACCATGTACCATTTACATTGCTGGTATCTACTTATGTGGCAGGAGGGCTTTCGGGCCCTCTCAGGCTGCAGGGCCTGGTAGCAACTGCTACCTCTGCACCCCCTATAGCTTCGCCCCTGAATGTAATATCTACAGACAATACTTGGTCATTACCGTTTAAGGACGTTATTCAAGGAACCACAGTTTATAGTACTTGATATAAGTGCAATGTAAATTAAAATGGATCGAGAAGCCGATGACTAATAGGGCGACATGTATGAATCCCGCCGGGTCGGGGCGCACCTTTCCGCCAGTTTCCCGGCGGAATCTGCGCCTGATTTATGTCGGGGCCGGGGGGGCGCTCTATCATAGCATGTAAAGTCCGCCGCGCGTCGCCAGTGTGTTAGGCGCAGTGCGGGACTTAGGCGCAGTGCGGCGCTGCACCTACGATTCGCCGCCGGAGGTAGTGCGCTCATACATGTGGGGAAAAGTTCTTTATTTTCGTTATCCAAGGATCAATAGTATGGGTGCAACTAAAAGAAAGAAATAACATGATTTTATTGATTTAATATTTTTTTTTCGTTACCCCCATATTATTATTCAATTTTATATACACAAACGGGACCACTTCTGTAGTGGGTTTTAATTTGATTTCGGCCATGTACAGTTTGATTTCAGATTGCATTAGAAAACCCATAGGAACGTCGCTCGCTCTCCCAGTGGTCCAAAGAACGGCGCCTCTTAACTTAGCCAATCACAGAGCTCGCTCAGAATTTCTTTTCCCCATAGAACTCTATGAGAAAGTAGCTCGCGCTTGATTGGCTAAGCTGGACGAGCCCCCGCTGCTTCAATCAATCAGCTCGTTTCTACATTTTTACTGTATTTTGAACTGTCCCGCCTTTGAATAGATTGGTCAATTTTTCTCCATAGGGTATATGGGACATTGTCGCTCCTATTCTGGGTTGGCGGTTTATGCCGACCCAATGAGAATAGCTTAAACAATTTGGGAAATTTCTGTATTTCCGGCAATTCTCTCTATTGCAATTCCCTATGTGCGCCCGGTCTCCCGGGACAAACGCGTTGTTCGGGTTTTTTAATGCTTTATTGTAAAAAAGGGTTCGGCTCTTTACTGATAACGTTTTACTTTTTAAAAAAAATAATTTTTTTATTAAACTTAAAGCCGCACGGGCCTGAGCGCCGGATTGCATTGCGCCCATCTCTCCATAAATACAATGGGGAAAAAGCTGCGCTCTGATTCTGGGATAGCCCAAACCCCTTTGTCAGCCAAATCATTTTTTCTGTCTTTTTATGTATTTTGAAATTCCCCCTTTTATTTTGATTGGTCCAAACTTCTCCCTGGATTTAATGGGACTTTGCGTCCTATTTGATTGGTTAATACTCCTTCATGGTTTGAATGGGCCCCTGTCGCTCCTATTCTGATTGGTCCAAACTTCTCCATTGGGTTAATGGGCTTTTCGTCCTATTTGATTGGTCAATAGTTCTCCTGGCTGAAGGGTCTCTGTCGCTCCCATTCTGATTGGCTGGCTAGCCAAGTCCCCGCTAGGTTTAAACCAATCAGCCTTTTCGCTTTTTTTCTGTATTTTGAAATGTCCCGCCGTTTGGATTCTGATTGGGTTAAATTTTCTCCATAGGAATAATGGGTCTTTGGGCGCTCCTATTCTGTTTGGGGCGAGCTACCCAAGCCCCGTTAGCTAAACCCCAAATTTCGCTTTTTTAACCCATTTTTACTGTATTTTGAAAACTGTCCCGGGTTTAAATTCTGTTTGGTAAAACCCTTTTCCCCATGGGGTTTTATGGTTCACTGTGCTCCTATTTGATTGGGCCCGGTTTATCCCGACCAATGAGAATGGGTTTTTCGGGAATTTAAATTTTCTGTATTTCCCGGCAATTACAATATCTAATTCTTAAATATTGGGGCCTTTTCTAGATTTTTGGAAAAGTGTTTTTTTTTTTTAAATTTTATTTTTATTTTTTACTTTTTCAGCTTTTTTACACTTTTTTCCCGCCTTTATAAAGGGTTTTTTTTTGGGGAATCAAAATCCTGCTGCACGGAGCGGAATTAAGCCCGAGTTTTCCCTGTCGGTTCTTCTATTGTTTCCCATCGAAATTTTTCCGATCTCCCTTCCCTTCGCCTTTCCTGCGGAAGAATTTAGCCCCAAAAAAAACCAGGTTTGCTGTGGACCCTGCGAGCCCCTGAAATTGCGCCTCGCTTTCCCCGACTCGCCTTAAATTCCCATCCCTGGGAAAGGTTTTCGAGCCACGCCGCGTCCCGCCCCCCCCGGAACGCACTACCCCGCGCCCAAAAACCGCGCCCATCCCCACCCCTTAATGGGGGGGCGCATCTGAAAGTGGCGAACGCTGCGTCCTAAACCCCCCCTTTCCTTGATTTGGGACAGGGGGTTTCGGGCCGGGGAGGCGCAAAAATTCCAAAAAAAACGGCGGAAAAAGGGGAAAAAACCCTACTTTTTTTTGGGGGGTCCCCCATTTTGTCCAAAAATGGGGCCTTAAATAAAAATTTAATTTTGCAAAAAACAAAAATTTTTTTTGTTTGAATTTTTGCCCTTTTGTTTTTAAATTATCTACAACCCTGGTCAACTGTTTATTTTCTATATAGGAAATACTTTTACTCATGAATAAACCCCTTGTCCCCCCGGGGAAACCAAAAAAAGCCCTTCTTTCACAGGGCCATATCGTTGTGGCTTTTTCATGCATCCAAGTTACATTTTCATTTTGTGGCTGAGGACCTTTGTAGAAGCCTGCATTATGGGTCTTATTTTTCATTTTCTCCTTTTGGATGAAATGAAAGAAATTTAAATTTGCTCCAACCTTTTTTCCTCTTTTTGGGCTGTAAAAAAACCCAATCAACCCCTTCCCTTTCGAGGGCCCAGGGGCCCCCGGGGGGTTAAGGAGATCCACCACGAACACAAAACCATTTTTTCCCGTCGGGAAAGGGCAGAAAAACAAGGGCTGCTTTCTTTTTTTCCCCTTCATTTTCACCCGGGGCAGGGTAGTCTTTCCCCTTAAATGTTTGGGGCCCAGCCCCGTTTCAAAATCCCCATTTTGGGTTTGAGGCAAAAAGAGGGGTTCTCAAAATACAAAAGGGGATTGAGCAGGGCTTTATATTTGAAAAACCGGGGTTTTGGGTTCCTTTTCAGTCCCATTTCATTGAGAACTAAAAAGACTCCTCAGATGCTAAAAAGTTTCCAAGGGGAAATAATCAAAATTTAAACCTTTACTTGATAGACAATATTCAGGTTCCCAAACCAAAACAAGGAATAATAAAGGCTAAAACCCATGTTTAATTAGAAATGAAAAGTTAAAAAGAGTTACGGGGAAAAGAAAAAAAAAATTAACTTAAAATCAATCCAAAAAAGGGGGTTTTCCCGCTACAAAAACGAAAAAGTGAAGAAAACCCCTAAGTGACAAAAGAGTGGTACACCTTAAGGGGCCAATGGAAAAATTGGTCCCCAAAAATTTTTTCCAAAGGGGTTTGTCTTCCTTTAAACCCAGGGACAATTCGCAGGGCTTTTTTGGGTATTCGCCGCCCATCTAGCTGTGGTCTGTGCTGCACATGTGTATTCTAAGAATTCAAATATTGGATTCCTGAAATTCATCGAATAAAAGTAAGGTGGCTCTTAAGATGAAGCGGCGATGATCAGTGGTTCAGTTTATCTATTTAATTTGCCCGTTAGCGGCGATGTCGTGGGGTTTGTTTTTATCTTTTGTTTTTTATGATTGGCCTTATTAATTCCCAATTGGGGTTTATTTCCCCATTTTTTCTGTCTCATATATTTAATTTTTAAATTAATTTAGGTTTTTCCATGGTGGGCAAATTTTTTCAAAATTCAAAATATTTCGTGTATTTAATTCCCTTTTTGGTTCAGGAGACGAGGGGGTTGGGGTTTACTCTATTACTTTATAGTGAGTAATGTCTCTTATTCTTGTTCCATAATCTTCTGGAGGATTTTTTACGGAGCATGAATAGGGACCGGATAGAAATATTCAAAGTGTCCCCAAAACCCGGTTTTTAATTTTTGATTTCCGGCAGTAGCCACTTTTTACAGTTTTCTGAGTCCTTCTGCTTTGGAAAACCCCGGGGTTTATCGAAAAAAGAAAAAAGAACTGAAACGGGAAAAAAATGGAGAGTGCCTAAAAAAAATTTTGGGAAAACCCAAAAAACCCAAATTTAGTATTTTAAAAGGTTGAAAATAGAGGTTTAACAATTTTTTTTATTGTTCACAAGTAGTAAAGTGTCCTAGTACAATAAGAAGTTTCCATACACTTCCATATCATCTTCAGGTTTTTTTTCTTCCCCTCTATTTATAAAAACCCCCTTGCAGGTTTCTCCATCCCCTTTTAAATTTGCCCAAACTGCAGGTTTTTTCTCTGAAATGAAATCAGAAAAAAACCCTTCCCCCTTTTAGGTCAATTAAAGGGAACCCAAAATTGGGTTTTATTTGTCAAACGAGAAAATTGGAAGGGGGAAATTTTTGAGGCATTTTTATTATTTCTGTTTAAAAATCAAAGTATCCTAAAAATCTTTAGTATTTGGTTTGCTTTGCCCTTTTTTTCCGGGGACTTTGTGTCAAATTTTGGGGTCCTTCCACAAGTTTTTTTACAATAGTTGGGGGTGCTTTGGGGGGGGACTTTATTGGTCACTCACCCGGGCCCCCCTAGCTTTTGGTTCGTTTCTGCACAAGGGTTTTTTTTAAGAAATTCAAATTTTGGTTTCCCTTTTTTTCATAGAAAAAAAGTTTAAAGGGGCTTTTTTAAATTTGGAAAAAGAACCCATCCAGTAGCGAAAGATGATCCCCGCGGGGTTTGTTTATTAGTAATTTAAAAAGGCCTTATCTAATTTTAAAAGGGGGGGAAGGTTACTTTCCCCCCCAAGTGTCCATATTTTGGGGGGCCCTTCCCTTTTTTTAGCCTTTTTTCCCCTTGTTTCCCCCTTAGGGTCTTTTAAATGTCCCCCTGTTTTATTTTTGGGAAAATTTATTTGTTTCAAATTAAAATGACTCTTTTCCCTTTCATTTAAAAAAGTTTTTTTTGATTGCTTTTTGGGGTGTATAAATTTTCCCTAACAAATTTCTTCATATTTAAACATTGGAAAACAAAGCAAAACCTGAAAAATTGTTCCTTTTTTTTGGCTTAAAATTGGCTAAAAAAATTGGGGGATGCCATGTTTGGGGTTTGGGTTTGAGGTTTGGCCTGATGTGTCCCTCTTGCGATCTCTAAAAGTTTGGAGGCTTTTATGGCTACTTTTTCTTTTATTTACTTTATTTTTTTTAATTTCCCAAACCCTTTTTGGGTTTTGGGTTTTGGGGGATGTGTTCATAGGGCCCAAAAATGCTTCCTTTTAAATTTTCCCCGCCGGACTTTGCCCTTTTCCTATCTTTTCACCCCCCCTTTTGGGGGGGGGTTTCAATTTTTCCCCAAGGAGTCTTTGTTTTTTCCTTGGATTCAAGGGGTTTTGTTGGGGGGGAACTGTTTCAAACCTTGGTTTCCCGTTACCATCTGCCCGTTTCTATATTGGAAAAAAGCCCCTCTGGGGAAATTTTTTTATAATGTTGAGAAATTTTGTGTGGATTCTATCCAGTAAATATTTCAAGTTTCTTATTTTTTTTAAGTTTTGGGGAAATTTTCACAAGGAACCCGTTTTCATTTTTAAAACCCAAAAACTTTCACTTTTCCCGGGTTTTTCACCCCGGTTTTCAACAAAAAGCCTTTAAGGGATTGAATGGGGAAAAAAAAAAAAAATGGGTCTTTCCAAATTGGGGGGAATTTGTGTCAATCACGTGCCCCACTGCCACCCCTTTTCCAGGGGAAACAGTTTCCCCCCCACTTTTGCTTCGGCTTGCTTTTTCTGGGGTTTCCCAAAATCCCATATCAAGAAATTTTCAGATTTTCTTTTTGCCCAAAACCCGGGGAGGGGCAAAAAGGGCTTTTCCCCCCCTTTATTTAGCGTTACGCCCGCCCTATTTATGTTGCGGAACAGTCTAACTTTTGTCTGTTTCCAGGGCTCTCAAAAGGGCCCTGTTTTTTCCAAACAAAAAAAAAACCTTTCAAAAGGGGCTTTTTTTTCCATTTTAAAATGTTTCCTCCTGCTTGGGCTGGATTTTTTTTCCCTAGAAAAAAGAAAAGGAACGTTTTTTTTCTTTTTTCCCCTTTTTAAAAATGGGAAAAATTACCGGGGGGCCCAAAAATAAAATTTTAAACCCAAAGAACAGAAAAAGTCTCCCTTTTTCCTCTTTAATCCCCCAACTCTTGGTTTGACATCAGGAGGCCCAAAATTTTCAACAAGCCCAGACTTTTGAGGGGGGCCCCACAACTTTTTGTTTCCCCTTTTACCTTTTTAAGGAAAAAAAATTTTGGGAAAAACCCCTTTAAAAAAACCAAGTGGGGGTTTTCCCGTGCCCCGGGTTTAAAACCCGGGGGCCGGGGGCTTTCAAAATTTTCAAAGAGTTTTTCCGGGGGGGCCCCTGTTTGGGCCCGTTTTCTTGGGGGTTTCTCCCAAGGGCATCCTGATCTTTTTCAAGGGGTTTTTTAAATCTCTTTTTGGGCCCTTTTTTTTTGTGGGTTTTTTTAAACCGGGGTTTCGAGCCCCGTCACCTCTTCGCCAAAATAAAGGAAATACTTTGTTGGGGCTACCAAATCTGCCTTCCTTTAGGTTTCTTTTTTTTCAGACAAAGGTCTTCCTTTTGGGCATCAAACCAAAACCTTTTCCGGGGGTTTCCCTTTTGGCCCTTGTGCCATTCTTGCTTTAAAGGGGTTTTGCTGATTTTATCCCCAGGGTTTTTTTCTTTATTTTTTCCCCCCTTGGGGGGCACCTTTATGGCCCTCTCCCCAACAAAGGAAAGGTTAAATTTAAATTTAATTTTTGGTCACCGGTGGAAGAAAAAAGCCCTTTAATGTTTTTAAGTTGGGTTTTGTTCTTTTTCAGTCTTGGTTTTTTCCTTTATTCAAGGAAGCCTTTTTATTCTTAAAGTAATTTTAGATGCAATTTTTATTTTTGTTTTGGGAGGGGGTTGGGGGGGGGTCTCTGTCAAAAAAACCCACTAGGGGAAGGTTTTTTCATATGGGGTTCTTTATTTCCTTTTCCAGCCAAAAGAAACAAACCCTTGGAAGGGTGTGGAATTTCTTGTTAAAATTTAAATGATGTCGAAAAAGGCAAAAGGGGGGGCCAAACCTTTTTTTTTTAAAGGGGGCCACCCAAAAAATCCTTTTTTTGTTTTCAAAACTGCCTTCCCCCCCACTTTTTAAAAACCCCCTCAAGTCAATTTTTTCTTTGTCTTCTCCAGATTCAAAATTTCTGCTGCTTTTTTTGGGTATGGAGGGAAGGGGTTATTAAAACTGTTTCTCTTCACCACTCCTCAAACATTTTGGGGGTGGGGGTTCCAACCCGCAGGGATTCTTTTTTCCCGAAAAAATCGGGTTTTTCCCTTTTCCCCTCATTTCAATTTTGGGAAAAAATCCTCTGGGGGAATTTGTGGGGAAAAACCTATCAAAAAATGGAATTTTTTTCGGGGGGCCAATTTCCAAATTTGCGGGGGCCCCCCTTTGGATTTTTTAAAAAACCCCTTTTTTTAATTTTAAAAAGGCTTTTTGGTGGTATACCCTCTCTTTAAAAAAAGGGCAAATTTTTTTTATTTTTCCCTGTCCAAAATTGTGCCCATAAACAAGGCTTCATGTTTAGAGACCCCCCGAGCAAACATTAAAACTATTTCAGAAATGACCCCGGGGTCACTTTGCCCTTTCACTTTGTTAGTGGCCTACCCCCTTCCCTGCCTGATAGTCACTGAGTTGTTTTAAAGGGGACCCAATTCCCCTAAAATTTTTTTTTTTAAAAATTTTTTTTTCCCCCGGGTCTTTTTTCCCTCTTTTTTTTTCTCAAACTTTTTAAATCCCCTTTTTTTTTTTTCTTTAATCCCCATTTTCAATTCCTTTAATTTTGTTCTTTTCCCTTCACCCCGTTTTTCCCTTTGGGGAACGTTTGTATAAAAGGGTTTTTTCAAGCCCCCTTTTGGTTTCCCCCTCTTCAGAGCAAAAATTTGGGTTTTATTTTTGCCTTTTCCCCCTCAATTTTAAAGGGGCCCGGGGGAAACCGGATGAAAACGATAATTGAGAAAAAAACCCATAAATCAAATTTTTTCTCCTCTTGTCTCTTCAAAATCTCTTTTTCCCCTTAAGGGTTCCCGGGCAAAACTTGGCCTTTTTCTTTCTTGGTTTTAAAGTCCGGAGGGGAGTGGGGAGTTAAAGGAGGCAGGGCCCCCAAAATTTTTTTTTTTACTTTTATTTCCCCAGATGTTAAAAATTTATTTTTTAAAGGGGGTTTGGAGAAAGGTGTAATCCAAATGTTTTTTTTCCTTCTTTAAAAAAGGGGCTCCCCCTAACTACAAAAATTTTTTCTTTTCTCGGAGGTGCTTTGGGCCCCCAAATCGCCCCTTTTCAGTTCATTGGCCCCCTGTTTCTGGTTTCCCAACTAGTCAAAGGGCCCGGGTTTCTTCTTTAAATCCCCACAGAAAAAAAAACTCATGGGCCAAGGTTTAAAATAACTAACTTACAAAGGGCAAATAATTCCCCCCCCCCCTCTTTGGGGCCTCCAATTTCCCCCCCTCCCCCCCCCCTTTTTCCCCCCCCAAACCCCCTAACAGAGATGAAGGATCCCCCCCCCCCAAAACCGAGTCCCCCACAAGGGGGCATTCCAGGGTTCCCGGTTGAATTTTATAACTTGGGTTCGAAGGAAAGCTTCCTCCTTCCCCTTCCTTAGGGGGGTAAATTTAGGCGGAAAAATTTCAAACTTAAACATAAAAAGGGCCCCGAGAAAAAGGGGAGATACAATGTAAAAAGTGAAAGGGAAAAAAACATAAACCCGATATGTTTTAATGTTTAAAGGGAGTCCACTATCTGGCCCCCCCCCCAGTTTTACTCTTGTGGATTAGATGTATGGGGAAATTATGGGGGGAGGGCCAAAGTGTTTATGACCCGGAGATGGAAATGTTGGGGGTACAGTCAAGTTCTGAAATCCAAGGCAATGGCAGAAAAGTCTTTTGTGTCTCAAAAATGGGGGGTCAATCGGCCCGTGGGGTTGGTGCTTAAAAAACTCTTTCCCTTTATGCTCCTTTTGGACTTTTAGGGATGGGGGTTTTTATCAGCAATAAGGGAAAAGGGATTTTTGTTTCTCCTGGTGGGGGTTTAAATGCTGTTCCTTGTTTTTGTTTTTTGTTCCCCTTAAAAGGGTCAATCTCTCTTTAGGGGCCCAAAGAAAAGCCCTGGCTATGGTGGGGTCATTTCTTGCTTGTGGGATCAGGATCAGGTCCCCTTTCCCCATCTCGCTCCTCCAGCATTCCTGGAGATTGAATATCAGTAGTCTATATCAGCATAGGATTCAGACACCTCAGACCTCAGGATTTTACAAGTGGGTTCCTCAACTTCATGGCAGTCCTGGGGTGAAGTGAACCCATGAGGCATAAGTTCAGGGCCACCTCTTGGGCCTTCACTATTCACAGGTTTGTGTGCTAACACTAACATCTCCTGTATCCACTTTTTCTGGTTCTTCATTCTAGACAGACTCTTCTTTCTCTTAACTGGGCCCCCATTTTTCATGATGCATGCTGCCTCCAGACTTTACAGGACCCTCCTCAGGAAACTCAGGGGCTTTACCAGGAGGTGTCTGGGTATCACAGCCTGCAGCAGCACAATCCTCATCACACTGTAATGGTTGTCTGTGGCACACCCTGCTCTGCTAGGACCAGGGCCGAGTCCCACATCATGGGTCCACCAATCACTGTAAACTCTAGTCCAAGCATGTCTATTGTCTCTTGAAATATCTCTTTAGCTCTCACCATAACTTGTTCACTCCTTGCCATTGTCAGAGCTTGATTCCAGGCTCAGCAATTGTCCTCCATTGTGGCCTCTGTTCCAAGATTCTGTGTGCAAGCTTAGCGGACTACATAATTCCCCAAAAAATCCCATACAGAACGGCAAAAGTAGCATCACAATGAATAAAGTAATAACTGTTGATTCACCCATGTATCAAAAAGACAATGTCCCAGCATCTTCATGAGGACATTTACGAGCCTTTTTGAGACATTGGGTGAACAAGTGTTATTATGTTTTACATTGTGATGCTGCCTTTGCCTTTCTATAGTGTCACTCCAGCGCTGAATAGGGTTTACATTTAAATCATCACATTATAGCCTATGGCAGGATGTAATAGTGATATGTTCATGGCTGCCATGGCTGAACAGCACCCCATGATCACGTCTTGGTGGGGGGGTTCAAACATTGGGCGGGGCACAACAGCCCTAACTATTTACATGCTGCAGACACAGTAGCTATGGCATCTTCACAGTTAAATGGCCAGGATCAGAGCAGTAACCAGCATCAACACCTGCCACGTATGGAGGGAGCACAGCTACTAAAACATGATGGTGCGCTTAGGGTTAAAGGGGTTGTCTCATCTTACTGTTTCATAGAGTCAGCAACATTCTTTCATTCAGGCATCCTGTCACTTCCTGGTCATGCTATGGGTAATTAGCATATGAGCTCTGTGTATTCAGACGTCTGTAAATTAATATAGATTAGATAAACAATCTCCTGCTAGCAGGTCCAAAGAATCTTTAGAGCTAAAGTAAACAGTAGTAATTAGTGTCTTTTGTCTGAAAGATCAGATAACACACAAGCTCTCAGGCTGCCAGCAGTTCTGTGCCTAGATCTGTGTAATGAGGCCACTCCTTCCTTTCAGATAAGACAAGCAGCAGGGGAGAATAAGCAAACAGGTCTGTAACTAGAGAAACCTGAGAGTCATCAGAAGGTGATAAAATCATTTGTAGCTCCTCCAAAAAAAAAAAAAAAAAATGAACAAAGCAATATATTTGGAAAACGTCTTCATTTAGTGTTCCCTACATGTTGAAAGTGAATATTTGTAGTGAGACAACCCCTTTGAGAGATACAGTCTTGATGCAAAATCCTCTAGGTCAAGAGAACATCCACATATCCTACCAGATCTCCTACCAAAGAAAAAGTCAGTTCTTACCAGTGTGATCCACATTAAGGGAAGCCTGTTGTCCTGCCTGCGCCATCTGTTCCTTGTAGTCTCTGGTGGAGAACACTTGCTCTTCTGGAAGACGAGTTGTGTTTTCAGATCAGATAAGTAGAATCTATCGTAAGCTGAGAATTCAATTATTCTGGATGTTGCTTACATGGGACCTGTCACCAGCACTGACCTCTGTGGGGAAGACATGAAAATGTAAATTAGATAAAGCTTTTAGTTTCACTGGAATGAGGACACAATTTGGGGAACTTTCTTCTTCTCTGAGGGAAACCAACTGCAATGGGGGGAACAGATTCTCTCCTGCATCTATAGGAGGTATGTGCAGATCTGGCCGGGATTTGGGGGATTCGTGGATAAATTGAATAAAATGGAAGAATTGATTAACTTATTTAAATCACATGTTATAACTTCCTATAACTTTGGTGCAGAAAAATCACAGAAAAATGGGACATTATTTACTAAAAAACACAACATTCGCCATACTTATAGCTCAATGGCTGAACTAGAGACTGAACCCAGTAGGAGGCAACACAGGCCCCTGTGCTACTTGGGAGAGATTAACAGGTGCAGGTAATTGCTGAGCAGTAGCTCACACATCCCTCCACCAGGGGGACAATCAGGTGATAAAAAACTGCACATTGAACGGGTCCCTGTTTCACACCTGTATGCAGAAAAGCCACAGCAGAATACATGGAGACCACCATTAAGTTGGCCTACTTTTACAACACTAACTGCAACAAATTCTGGCACATTTTAAGCCACACCCACTTTATGAAAAACCACACCCCTTTGCCGAGCAATTCGCCTTTGTCGGACAAGGCACAGAAGTGTCTGAAAACTGTCTAAAACACATAGTGAATATAATGTAAAGCATGTAAGACATTATTTTTTGCACAAATTGTTAAAGAATTCTTGCGATAACAACTTGATAAATGTGACCCATTAATTTTTCAAAATGTGGACATCCTGCGCTATTCTTCTCTCTAAGTTTCCTGAATAGGGTGAGAAAAGAAGGGAGATGAAATGATGTTTTGGGAACTTAAAAATATAAATACACAGTGGCAATAAGAAAGAACTTCAGGTGTCAATGCCGGGAGAGCCGGCTGTCAGCCATGGGACAGGAGAGCCGGCCATCGTCCGCGGGAGAGGAGCGACAAATCATAGGGAAGGGGGACCCGGCTGCATCGGGTAGAGGGGGCCCGGGCCGTAGGCAGGAGAGGAGAGCCGGCCATCGGCCACGGGAGAGGAGAGTCGGCCATCGGCCGAGGGAGAGGAGAGACGGCCGACAGCTGCGGGAGAGGAGGGACGGCCATCGGCTGCGGGAGAGCCGGCGTTTGGTTGAGGGAGAAGAGAGTTGGTCGTCGGCTGAGGAAGAGGAGAGCCGCTGTCGGCTGTGGGAGAGGGGAGTAAGCTGTTGGCTGAGGGAGAATAGAGCTGGCCGTAGACTGAGGGAGAAGAGAGCTGGCTGTCGGCTGAGGGAGAGGAGAGTCAGCTGCCGGCTGAGGGAGAGTAGAGTTGGCCGTCGGTTGAGGGAGAAGAGAGCCGCTGTCGGCTGTGGGAGAGGAGAGTCAGCTGCCGGCTGAGGGAGAGTAGAGTTGGCCGTCGGTTGAGGGAGAGGAGAGATGACTGTAAGCTGCAGCCAGACTTAAATAAAGACGGGAAATGATTAGTACCTCCTGCCCCCCTGACCCAAAGTTCAAAAGCAAGGGATAGCCCACCCCCGATCCCCAAAAAACTTTATAACACTGATAAATAATTGTCTGTTATGGAAAAGTGATATGATACTGGATATGCTATATACCTGATTGGAGGAAACCTTATAATAGGATTGGAATCTGAAAACCAATTAGGTGTACCTACCTACTAAATAGGGAAAAAAAGCGTCCTACATGCTCTGACATGGTTTTTTTCGGTGTTTATATGTTTAAAGAATTTCTTGGGGATTGTTTTGCTTTCCTTGGCCTCCTGCCTTTCATTTTGTATTTTAGTTGATTTAATCCATATTACAGATTTTATTAAACTCTTGGTAATTTTCAAAGACTAACACCGACCCCTCCGATTATACTAATACCGACCCCCCTTTATTATATAATATCGACCCTCTGATTATACTAAAAGACCCCTTTGATTTTACTTTTACCGACCCCTTGATTATACTAATAATGACCCCCTGATTTATACTAATACCGCCCCTCTGATTATACTAAAATCGCCCCCCTCTTTTATATAAAACCGACCCTTTGATTTACTAAAAGACCTCTTGTTATATTATCCGACCCCTCTGATTATATAATACGACCTCTCTGATTTATAATACCGACCCCTCTGTTATACAATACCGACCCCTCTGATTTACTAAACTGACCCCTTGATTTTACTAAAACCCAGCCTATTATATAATACCGAACGCTTGATTATTTAAAAAACGACCCCCTGTTTTTCTTTTTTCCGCCCTTGTTTTATAATATGACCTCCCTTTTTATAAATAAACCGACCCCCTTTATTTACTAAAACCCCCCCTCTTTTTACTAAAACTGACCCCCCCTGATATACTAATACCGACCCCCCTTGATTTTACTAATACCGCCCCTCGATTATATAATCTGACCCCTGTTAAAACTTTACGACGCCTTGATTATATAATACCCACCCCTCTGATTATACTAAACCGACCCCTCTGATTAATTATACCGACCCCCCTGATTTATACTAACACCCACCCTTTGATTATATAATACTGACCCCTTTTTTTCTAATACCATGCCCCTTTATTTATAATACTGACCCTCTGATTATACTAAACCCCACCCCCCTGATTATATAATACCGCCCCCCTGTTATACTAATAACCCACCCCTCTGATTATTTCTAATATGACCCCCTATTATAATACCGACCCTTTTATTATACTAATAGAACCCTCTGATTATATAATACCGACCTCTGATTAACCCAATCTGACCCCCCCCGATTATACAAACCGCGCCTTGATTATACAATACCGACCGCTTGATTATACTAAACGACCCCCCTGATTTCTTTACCACCCCCCGATTATATTAATCTTCCCCCTGTTTTAAATTTTACTGACCCCTTGATTTATAATACCGACCCCCTGATTATACTAAAACTGCTCTTTGATTATACTAAAGACCCCTCTGATTTACTAATACCGACTCCCTGATTATACTAATACCGAACCCCCATGTTATACTAATACTGACCCCTTGTTATACTAAACCGACCCTTCTGATTATACAAAAACTGACCCCTCTGGTTATACTAATCGATGCCCCTGATTATACTAAAACTGACCTCTTGATTATACTAATACCCACCCCACTGATTTTATAAAACCGACCCCTTATTTTTATAATACCGACCCCTCGATTATTTCTAATACCACCCCTCTGTTATACTAATACCGACCCCTCTGATTAACTAATATGACCCCTTGATTTTAAAAAATACCCACCCCGGATTATACTAACTGTCCTCTTGATTAACCAACCCCTCTGATTATACTAAAACCGACCCCTTTTGATTATACTAATCTGACCCCTCTGATTATATAATACCGTCCCTCTGATTATATAATGCGACCTCTCTGGTTAAAAACTAATGGACCTCTTGATTATACCCATACTGACCCCTTTATTTTTCTGATATGACCCCCCTTTATTATTAATGTACTTGATTATCTAATACTGACCCCTCGAAACTAAAACTGACCCCCCCGATTATACTAACCCGACCCCTCTAATACTAATACTGTCCTTGTTACAATAAAATGACCCCCTTTATTATATAATCCGAGCCTCTGATAATCTAAACGACCGCCTGATTATACTAATACCGACCCCCAGTTTATACTAATACCCCCCCCTCTGATTATATTTAAAACTGACCCTCTGATTATTTAATACGACCCCCCTTGATTTACTAATCTGACCCCTCTGTTATACTAAAATCGACCCCCTGATTATATAATACTGACCCCTTTTGATTATACTAATACCGTCCTTGATTTTTACAATACGACCCCCCCGATTATACTAATTCTGAACCCCTCTGATTATACTAACACGACCCTTCTGATTATCTAAAACCATCCTCTGATTTTACTAAAACTGACCCCCCGATTCACTAATACCGACCCCTTGATTATCCTTTTTAATGACCCCTTGATTATACTAATCCGACCCCTTGATTATTATACTGTCCCCTTGATTATACCAAACCCCCCCCGATTTTATAATACCCACCCTTGATTATACTAAAACCACCCCTCTGATTATACTAATACGTCCCCTCGTTATCCAACCCCTTGTTTTTCTAAAACTGACCCCTTGATTATACTAATACCGACCCCCTTGTTATACTAATACGACCCTCTGATTATACTAATGCTGACCCCCTGATTATATTTTCTTTTTTGCCTTTTTTATTATTTATTTTCCTTTTTTAACAGAAGGAAAGCCATGTTGGATTTAAATTTTAAATTTTCCCCAAAACTTGTTACCCCTAGGGAAAAATTTTTTATAAATTTCGCCAGAGTGTATGTAATCCCCACCATTACTGCACACATATTTTATAATACTTTTCCCCGGGTTTTGTCCCGTATTGGTTCCTAATAAGTAGAAATTGGCCTTTTTAAAATTAACTGTTTTTGTCCTCCCGCTCTGTGATTGCTTTTTTTCAATATAGATTAAAACATATTATATTGTGGTCACTGTTACCAAGATTTTCATAACAGTGACGGCTCCCCAATTTCCCCTTTTTAGAAAAAGACCAGATCAATAGAGATCCTTTAGTGGGGTCCCCCACAAAGTCCCCTAAAATTATCCTCTAAAGGTTGAGGAACTTCTTCCCTTGCAGGGGGATGCGAACCCTAACCCCGTCAGTATCGGGGTAAAAAGAAGCGTCCCCTCACCACCAAACCCATCGTGCTGCCTGTCCTTTTGTTTTTGCATTTCTCTCTCTCTCCTCAGTGATGTTTGGGGGGTCTATAGATTACACCAAAAATATGTTTTTTTATGCATTAATAACTGCTTGTGTTTCCACCCAAAAAGGTTTTCCCCAACTTCACCATCATCACCCTTTTGCCTCTTTCATTTTTCCCTTTATATCATTCCTTACATAAGAAAACCCCTTCCTCCCTACCTGCTTGCTCTGTCCTTCCAAAATATTGTAAACTCAGGAAAGTTTACAGCTCAATCATGCAAGGATTCCAGCCATGTCTCAGCAACACCAACCCGTCAATTGCTCCCAGGAAAATAGCTCCCCTATTTTGGTTTCTAGACTTTGACATTTAGAATAGCACTTTAACTTTCCCTTTCCCGTTCTACAAAATTCAGTAGATGGGGGGGGATTTAACATTACACCTTTTAGTAGATGACATGCGTTAAATTTCACCTCCAGTAGAAGGCATGGGATTATATATTACACCTTCAGTAGATGGCATAGGATTACATGAGATATTGTGGGCACCATACATTCATTGCTGGTTTGTAACACATGTATCTCCTTATCCACTGGTCTAGTTCACCCCTCACGGTCCACTTCTCTACCCACCAATATAGTCTGCCCACTCTCTAACCTATCTACCCCTGCATTTTCTAGATTGTCCTCCTTCCTCATCTCTAGTTTAAATACTCCCCACTCCTTGTAGAATTATCTCCCCGAGCACAGCAGACCCCCTTCCATTCAGGTGCAATTTATCTGCAGAAAACAGATTGTACCCCAAAAAAAAACAGTCCAGTGCTCTATGTACCCAAACCCCTCTGTCCTACACCAAGACTTCAGCCATGCATTTAACTCCCTGAGCTCCCTCTGTCTTTCCTGAGTAGTGCATGGCACCGGCAGTATTCCGGAGAACACAGCCTTGAAGGTCCTTCCCTTCAGCTTTGAGCCTAGTTATTAAAAATTATTCTTAAGGATCCTCCCCCTACCATGTACACTGTCATTTGGTCTAACATGGACCACGACAGCTGGGTCATCACCAGCCCCTCCCAGTAATTTATCCACCCGGTCCACCACATGCCGAACCCTGGCACCAGGAAGACAGGAAACCATTCAGTTGAGGCGGTTCTGGTGACAAATTATTCTATCCGTCTTCCTGATTATAGAATCCCCTACAACTACTAACTGTCTTTTACTACCTGCACTCCCATCCCCCCTACTACTAGTTGGACTGCTCTTCCAGCTGCAAGGAAGAGAAGTGTCCACTAGGGCTGCCATTTCTGATACTGATTCCCCAGCATTATCACCCAACTTGGCAATTTTACTAAGAAGATCAGGAACAGAAGTGGTCTCCTTTTTCTGGTGCTCCCCCTTACTTCATTAATCCAGCTACATGGCTCTTGCTGCTGATCTATGTCCCCATCCCCAACATTCACCCACTAACTGCTGCTCAGTGAGAAGCAAACTCCTCTCATAATTGTCAATTGCCCACAGTGTTGGATTCTGCTCCTCCAGATCTATAATGCGAGTCTTGATAGAAGCAACATGCTCACATCTGTCACAGCGGTATTCACCCCTGACCTCCTGATCCAGTAGCGCATACATATGGCAGACTGTGCACTGATGAAAATTGCCAGTCAATGAAAATTAAAAAATACAGGTTATTTACTTACAGGTTTTTCACTCCTGTTTTTAACTCCGGTTTGTAAACTCCACTTCTGTAAGCTCCACTTAGTGAGAGCAACTCAGTCAGAGCACTGCATGGGAGAATTACAGTGATGGGTATTTATCACTGCTGCATCCAACTACAAATCCAAGGGAGGAGCTCAGAAATCACTGACGTCTCCAACATCATCAAGGAGAAACAAAACTGAGAGAGATGAGAACAAGAAAGTGAAACCTACAAGTCAGAGGCTGAGAGGGGAATGTTTAACCAAGTAATGGAGCCTGGAGAGGCCATAGGTTTCTATAGATCTGTATGAGGAGACCAGGACAATATAGGGTAAAAGTAACCCCAATAATGACTGAGAAACAGCAGAACCCAAAAATACCAGAGACCGGAGCCCGGGGGAAGAAGTACTGTGACTGCTGGAGCCAAGACGGGCAGGACTCCTGAGAATCATCCAGAACAATCGCACAGTGGCATCACTAGTGCAGGGCAGTACTGCTGGCTCTCTTGTATAGGGTGCAGCCATTTTAACCTCTTCAGGTTGGATACTACTGGAGGCAGCAAGAGAGAGAACAAAGGGAGGAAAAACTTTATAGAAGCTGGAGCAAATGAGGAATTTTAGTGCCCCCCAAACTAAGTGACATAAAGTCACAGTGCCCACATAACACTATCAACTTCAGTGTCTTTATATCTATATCAGCCTCAGTGCTCTTATAGTAATGTCAGACTCAATTCCCATACAGTGGGTGCGGAAAGTATTCAGACCCCTTTAAATTATTCACTCTTACTCTCATTGCCGCCATTTTGTAAGATCCAAATTTTTAATCTTCTTGCTCATTAAAGTACACTCTGCACCGCATCTTGAAGGGAAAAAAAAACAGAAATGTAGATATTTTTGCAAATTTATTAAACAAGAAAAACTGAAATATCACATGGTCATAAGTATTCAGACCCTTTGCTGTGACACTCATATGTAACTCACATGCTGTCCGTTTCCTTCTGATCCTCCTTGAGATGGTTCTACTCCTTCATTGGAGTCCAGCTGTGTTTAATTAAACTGATTGGACTTGATTAGGAAAGGCACACACCTGTCTATAAAGGACCTCACAGCTCACAGTGCATGTCACAGCACACGAGAATCATGAGGTCTAAGGAACTGCCCAAGGAGCTCAGAGACAGAATTGTGGCAAGGCACAGATCTGGCCAAGGTTGCAAAAGAATTTCTGCAGCACTTAAGGTTCTTAAGAGCACAGTGGCCTCCATAATCCTTAAATGGAAGGAGTTTGGGCCGACCACAACTCTTCTTCGACCCGGCCATCCAGCCAAACTAAGCAATGGTGGGAGACGAGCCTTGGTGAGAGAGGTAAAGAAGAACCCCAAGATTACTGTGGCTGAGCTCCAGAGATGCAGGAGGGAGATGGGAGAAAGTTCCACAAAGTCACCGATCACTGTAGCCTCCAGCAGTCGGTGCTTTATGGCAGAGTGCGGCCAACGGAAGCCTCTCCTCAGTGCAAGACATAGGAAAGCCGCAGACGGAAGCCTCTCCTCAGTGCAAGACATAGGAAAGCCGCAGACGGAAGCCTTCACTCAGTGGCACAGACATAGGAAAGTCCGCAGAACGGAAGCTCTTCCTAGTGCAATGAATTGGGGAAAGCGCAGACGGAAGCCTCTCCTCAGTGCAAGAAAATAGGAAAGCCGCAGACGGGAAGCCTTCCTAAGTGCAAGACATAGGAAAGCCGCAGACGGAAGCCTCTCCTCAGTGCAAGACATAGGAAAGCCGCAGACAGTTTGCACATGAAGGATCCCAGACTATGAGAAATAAGATTCTCTGCTCTGAGGAGACGGAGATTGAACTTTTTGGTGTTAATTGTAATTGGTGGAGAAAACCAGACCCTGCTCATCACCTGCCCAATACAACCCCAACAGTGACACATGGTGGTGGCAGCATCATGCTATGGGGGTAGGGACAGGACGACTGGTTGCAAATGAAGGAAAGATGAATGCGACCAACTACAGAGATGTCCTGGATGAAAACCTCTTCCAGACGCTCTGGACCTCAGACTGGGCCGAAGGTTCATCTTCCAACAAGACAATGACTCTAAGCGCACAGCTAAAATAACAAAGCAGTGGCTTCAGAACAACTCTATGACTATTCTTGTCTGGCCCAGCCAGAGCCCTGACCTAAACCCAACTGAGCATCTCTGGTGAGACTTGAAAATGGCTCCACCAATGTCCACCATCCAACCTGAGGGAACTGGAGCGGATCTGCAAGGAAGAATGGAGAGGATCCCCAAATCCAGGGGTGAAAAACTTGTTGCATCATTCCCAAGAAGACTCATGGCTGTACTAGCTCAAAAAGTGCTTCTACTCAATACTGAGCAAAGGGTCTGAATACTTATGACGATGTGATATTTCAGTTTTTCTTGTTTAATAAATTTGCAGAAATATCTACATTTCTGTTTTTTCTTACAAGATGGGAGAGGGGGGCAGAGTGCACATTAATCAGCAAAAAAAATGAACTTTTTGGATCTTACGAAATGGCTGCAATGAAACAAAGAGTGAAAAATTTAAAGGGGTCTGAATACTTTCCGGGCCCACTGTATATCAACATCAGCCTCAGTGGGCCCATAGCAATGTCAGCCTCAGTGCCCTTTTAGAAATAGCTTCAGTGGCCCAAAAATAGCTCCCTGATTTTATACTCAGGCACCACAGCTACAGTATATAACAAGAGTAAGTGCACCCCTCACATTTATGTAAAAATTGCATTTTATCTTCATAGGACAACACTGAAGATATGACAATTTGATACAATGTAAAGAAGTCAGTGCCCGGCTTGTATCACAGGGGAAATGTGGTGCCCTCAAAATAACTCAACATAGACATCAATGTCTAAACCACTGGGGACAAATGTGAGAACACGCCTAAGTGAAGATGAACAAATTGTGCCCAAAGTGTCAGTATTTTGTAGGACCCCCATTATTTCTCAGCACTGCCTTAACTCTCTTGGGCACTAGAGCTTCACAGGTTGCATCCACTGGAATCCTCTTCCCTCCTCCATGATGACATCACGGAGCTGGTGAATGTTAGAGGCCTTGCACTCCTTCACCTTCAATTTGAGGATGTCCCACAGATGTTCAATAGGGTTTAGGTCTGGAGACATGCTTGGCCAGTCCAGCACCTTGGAGGTGTTTGGGGTTGTTATCATGTTGAATACTGCTCTGCGGCCCAGAAGGGAGGGGATCATGCTCTGCTTCAGGATTTCACCATACATGTTGGCATTCATGGTTCCCTCAATGAACTGTAGCTCCCCACACCCAGCATTACTCATGCAGCCCCAAACCCTGACACTCCCACCACCATGCTTGACTGTAGACAGACACACTTGTCTTAGTACTCCTCACCTGGTTGCCGCCACCGACACTTGATACCATCTAAACCAAATAAGTTTCTCTTGGTCTCATCAGGCACAGGACATGGTTCCAGTAATCCATGTCTTTAGTCTGCTTGTCTTCAGCAAAGTGTCAGTGGGCTTTCTTGTGCATCACCTTTAGAAGAGACTTTTGTCGGGAAAAATACTCTTTTTATGGATTTTGCCAGTAAAATATGTTTTTTTTACAGATTTTGACGCTATTAAAGGAATCCCACTTTTGTCGCTAAAAATACATTTTCTTATGGATTTTGGCGATAAAATACTTTTTAATGGATTTTGGCGCTAATGAAGTTTTTGCTTTTTCGCTAGAAACTCGTTTTTTAAGGATTTTGGTGCTGATAAAGTTTTCTTGCTTTTGTTGCCATAAATTCGTTTTTTTACGGATTTTAGCTCTGAAGTCCATATTTTACAGATTTTGGCACTAAAACACATACGCCAAAATCCGTAGAAAAATGGATTTTAGGGTCAAAATCTGCAAAAAAAAAAAAGTATTTTTGGCAACAAAAACAAGAACTTTATTAATGCCAAAATCTGTAAAATGACTACACGATGACATATAGATCCAGTAATGTGCTTTGCATCCCCTTTTGTAGGGCGGAGTTATATCCAATGGCTCAATTTATGCAGACATTAAAAACCGGACTTGAAGACAAGCAAAAAATGCTCCAAAAAATGCAAAAATTGGCCGTTTTTTCCAGTTGCTTTTGATGGCAGGGACCAGAGAACAGGGGACAGGGACATGAATGTTTTTAGGATTTGGTTTTCAGGCTGTTTTTTGTCCCCTGCAGGGTAGACAGAGCCTTACTCTCATCTAACTCTTTGCATTGATTACTGTCACTTCCATTTACCTTATATACCTTATTACTTCTGAATTGTTACAATTAATGCAGTGTTGGGTGTGACTGTATGCAGAGGCGTAACTGGAAGCTATGGGGCCCTAGTGCAAAAAGTGAAATGGGCCCCCCAGCTACCAGGTGCCACTTACAATGCTGGTATCTCCTTAAGTGGCAGGACGGCTTTTGGGCCCCCTCAGGCTGTGGGGCCCGGTAGCAACTGCTACCTCTGCACCCCCTATAGCTACACCCTGATTGTATGGCTCCTAATCTATATGTCATCTACTGTGAATGATAATAGACTGACTCTATTGTTTGTTTGTCTTTACAATCTGCTGGTCTCAATCTTTCAATAAAAATCTTCTTGAATTTGAAAAAAAAACCATCAGCTGCACTTCTGTGCTGCACTTATTGTAATATTCTGCAGCCCTCATTGGTGTTGTGCTCTGGTGGGCTCATCAGAAGGTTCGGCTTGTGTCTATTCACTGTGTGTGTTCATCCTCTTGCCTCACACCTGAGCTCTGGCAACGCACTGGTTTATGGGAAAAATTTTAACAATTTTAAGGGAAAGTAAAAGAAATTTTTAAATCAAGATAAAAATGCATTGTGTTATTACGATTTCACGTGGGGGTGCTCCGGTGGTGTCCCTTCATGGGGTAAAGGGGGTGCAGTAAGGAGATGCTGTTATATCCCAATCCGTCCCCATCCCTCGTTTGAATAGCAATAGAGATATAGTATATGACATCCAATGCCCTCACCCAAATCTACAACTAAATTCCCCTTTCTTGAAGCTGAGGGGGCGGGGGCTTAACCTCGCCACACCCTGCATCGTGGGCCCAATAAAACCCAGGTTTTGCAAAAATTTCCCGCCCCTCAGGCACAATGGCTGGGATCCTTTTTAATGGGCTCCCATTTTTTAGCTAGGCTTGAAACCCAAATAAATGGGAAAGCAGTGTCCAGGGCAAGGGGTTTTTGGGGATGACGTACGCCCCCCCATTTGGTTTTGAAAAAAAGTTTTCGGCAGAGGAATTTTGAGAGGGGTGAGTTTTTTTTTTTTTTAATTTTTAAAGGGGGGGCTCTTAGAAACCTCCCTTTTCTAATGGGTAAATCCCTTTTGATATCAAACCACTAAAAGAGCCCCTTTATATCTAGTTTTCAAAAGGGAAGGCCCCTCATACCTCCTATTAGGGGGCTTATTTTACCTCCCCAACCCTACATATAATCTGGAGGGCCCAAAAAAACCAAATTTTAATTTAGAGGGGGCCCTATTTACAAATTTTTAAGGGGCCCTATATACCTTTTAATCTACTAAGGGGGGGCCTATTTTCCCTACCACGGGGGGTTTTAATATACCTACATGCCAATTGGGGGGCTATGTACCTATTTATCTACTGGGGGCTCTATAAAACAACCTACTAGAGGGGTCCTATATAGTTAGTGGGCCTATATTCCTACAGTATCTTTTATACTGGGGGGAAAAAACCATTTTAAAAAAAAAAATCCCTTTTTAAAATTTTACCCAAATTTAGGGGGCACTATATACATATCTTTCAGGAGGGACCATCTGCTTTTTCAATATTTCTATCTATTTTTTATCTTTTAAAGGGGGCTGAAATTGGGGGCACTATATCCCAAACCTACTGGGGGGAAACCAATTTTAAAAAGGGGGGGGACTTACTTCTCAACCCAATTTTTTGGGTTTTAACCAAAACTAAAAGGAGTATCAACCAACTGCCCCTGCCAAATTTTGGGGGGCGGGCCTACACAGGGGGTATTTTCCCGATTTACTGGGTACTGGGGGCTCTATGATAAATTTGGGGGCACTTTCCGGGTTTGGGGTTATTCTATTTGGGGTACTTTGGATGGGGGTTTTCCCTGAAAATTGGAAATTTGGGGGGGAAAAGTGGGGAAAAAAAATGAGGATTCTAACATGTTTGCCAAAAAAAAAAAGCAAAGAAAAATTCATCTGATAAGAAGGGGCAGGGGAACCCTTTGGCAAATGTGAAAAGGGGGATAAAGGAAGAATGTCCGGGCCTGCTCATGTAAAGGGAAACCCAACAACTTATTGAAGCAAAAATGAAAAAAATAAACTTACGGGAAAATGCCCTTACGCGTTTCGGGCCCCTTTAATTCGAAAGCACAAAAAAAAACCACCCCCGGGCATGCTCAAAAAAGCCCCGGGTCAATCAAGAAAATTTGGGTAAAAAGAGGGTTCACAACTTTTACGTGGGAACAGAAGAAAAAAGGGGCAATCGGGTGAAAAACAGTTAAAAGCCCAAACCCAAAACATAGAAAATAAACCCAAAGTAGACAGGAAAAAAAATTTTAAAAATATTAGGTTTTTTTACTGTTCAAAAAAATGGGGTGATCTATTTTTAAAAAGTAAAAATCCAAAGGTTTTCCCTTTTTGCCCCTTTGGGGGTTTAAACCCTTTTTCTACCCTTGTAAAAAGGAGAGACTGTGTTTTCCCCTGCATGTACAAATTTTGGTTTGGGCTAAAAACCCCATTTTTGCCTCAAAAGATTCAGTGAGCCCGAAACAAATTGGGGGATTTGTTAACCCCCAAATTGGGAAGGCACCTTGAGCTTATCAGCCCCTTTTCAATGAATCCCTTGTGATAGCAGTTTGGTTTAGTGGGGTGCAAAAAGGAAATTTTTAAAAAATCCACGCACCTAAATGGTGCTCTCCCCAAGGGGGAGATAAATTTCCCCCTTTTTTATTTCCTTTCCCCCCCAGCTGGGGCCCGTAAAACTCTTCCCGCATGATGAGAGGGAAAACCCCGAAAAGCAGTCTGAGAATTTGGTTTTTTTCTGGTTTGGCTAATATTTCCTTTTTCTCTCTTTAAAAAATTAGTGAGTCAAACAATTGAGGGGTTGGTTACTTTCCCAAAAGAGGTGCATAGCTCTTAGCTCCCCCCCCATATTGGGCCCTGTTTTTTAAACCCGCTGGTGAAGCATCCCGTGCCGGAGGGAAACTGAAACGCCCCCTTGAGAAGAGGCCCCACAATCAGACAGGTTCTTCTGATTTATTTTTTCAATTTTCAGGGTTTTTACATCCTATGAAAATTTCCAAAAGGCAATTTTACACCCGGAAAATTAGGAGAAGACGGGCATGTTGTGTGTTACGGTCAATTTACTGTTTAACAAAAAAATGTTTCCCTTAGAAGTATAAGATTTTTCATACAACGATTAAAATAAAAAATCCCCCAACAAATACTTCCCATGGGGCCATGTTTTAAACCAAAAATCGCGGGCACTTTGTTCTTGAAAATATGTACCAAAACAAATTGGGGGAAAGGCATTGTTAAAATTTTGGGGGGCCTTCCCAGCTCCAGAGACGGGCCCCCCCCCCAGTCAGAGAAAAGGGTCCCAGTCCCAAAATTGATGAGTGTGTGGGTTTCTGAGTACTTTCATGCTAAAAAAGGGGGGAAAAAAATATTGGACGGAAATTAAAATCATTTTATCAAATATCTGTTGGATTGGGCCTATTTTAAGGAATCCCCTTTTAAATTGAAGCTCTTTTTTGTAAAGCAAATTTTTTGCCCCCATAACCTTCCCTTGGGATATTTCCACATTTTTAGTTAGACTCTATTTTTTATGCTCTCAGTCAAAAAATTGCCACATCACCCCTCTGCACAAGCTGTAGATCATCGATGTAGCGACCATACCAAAGTATGTCACAGCCAAAAACATTAGAATCTGAAAACAGAATAAAGTGTTCTCACCTTGCCATGTAAATATGGTTTTGGGGGAGAGTGAAAAATTTTTTTCCCTTTCCCTTTGGAGCTCCGTAAATTTTCCAAAAAAAAAAACATCCTCAAATTTGAAAAAATTGTTTTTTGAAGTAAGGGGAGAACCTGAAGCCAAAAAAAAATTTGAGTAAAAAGTTGCAAACACAAAAAAAAAAAAATCTAAAAACTTTTTATGGTAAAAAAGCAGAGAAGAGTCGTGGCCGGGGGGAAGTCCCCCCCCGGGGGGAATCTGGCTGGATGGAGAAGAAAAAAGGAAAAATTAACGCTCACATTTGGGGAATTTCATTTTTAGGGGGCTGGACCAATGGGGGAAAGAAAAAAGGGGGAAAAGTAAAGGGCTTTCATTAGGTAAGACATCACCTGGTGAATCCCTAAAGGGGATGTTCAACGGCTTAAATTTCCCAAAAATTTGGAGTTTCATTTTTTATGCGTATTTCTCTTTATATGCGGTAAAAACACCCCCACCAAATTTTGGAAAAACAAAGCCTCCCTAGAAAGAAAAGGGATTACGCCCTCGTCTACCGCGTTCAATATTCTTTTCGTTAACCCCACCCCAGGGGAGAAGTGGCATATAAATTTTTGGGCAAATTTTTGCGCCGCTGCAATGCATGTCCAAAGGGGCCGGCGCATGGTTCCAAAACAGCAATAAGCCTGGGGAACTTTGCCGAATGTAACTGCCTTGTTTAAACACTTTTAAAGGCTGCAGAGGGCCCGTTTAAAATGGTAACTACCACTATAAGGACTGGTTTTGGAGGGAAAAAAAAATTTTACAGAGGGCCCGTGTTTCACTGGGGGTTTTTTAACCCCTTATAAGGGCACTGTAGGGGGGCAATATACCGTCTGCAGATCCCGGTACACGGTTTTACCACTATATGGGGGTAATATACAGTCGCAGAGCTGTGTACACTGGGGGACTAAGAGGCCCCAATTGATTTTTATCAAAAAAAGGGGAAATTCCCTTTAGAATTTTAGGGAAAAATTCGGTTCTGAACGAAGGGCCCGGGGTTTGGGGGACTTTTGGGTGAACGAAGTGTGTTTTGATTGAAAAAATGGCTGCGAGCACATGGTTTTCAGGGGGGCAAAGCACCTGGGAGGAAGAGGGCATAGCCTGCTGAATGGAGAGAAAACCCAAATAAGCCCGGCGGGATTCTGTCGTCCCCCGCCTATATAAGCCCCGGGGCGAGGGGGAGCTCATACCCTCTACTGTACTGATCAGGGAAGGTGCTCCCGCGGCGATTGTTACTGAAGAACTGATTTTTTTACAGCATTTTGGGGGTGTCTCAGCTTGTCTCAGAGACGCTTCTCTTAACGTTTTATTTTGATTTTGTGGGGATTGGGTTGAAGTCCGTGTGCATCCCTGCAGCTCGTATACATTTAATCCTATTGCTCCAGACATTAATATCCAAGGGGATCTAAGACAGTTCCTGTTTATTACTTAAAAAAAACAGTGTTTTTACAATACAAAACCACTTATTTTTGGCTGCTCAATTCTTTTGCCCAAATTTTCATCCAGGGGTTAAATTAAGCGTTGTTTTTTGCTTGGTGATCCCAAAAAACCGTCTTTTTTACTGCCAAAAAATACAATTTTCCTATAGCCCAATTCACAAGCAAGGTTAATTACAATTTTTTCTCTTTTTGTAGGTAAAAAACACCGCATTGTAAGACGACAAAATTAGTTTGTGGTGGCTCAATTCTTTTGGGGCAATTTAATCCGGGGGTTTAAAAAGCGTTGTTTTTTTTGTGTGCTGACAATAAAAAACCGTCTTTTTCACGCCAAAAATTACAATTTTCCTTTAGCATAAATTACAAGGAAGGTTAATTACAATTTTTTCCTTGTTGTGTGCGTAGAAAAAATGCAATTGTAAAACCCTACAAAGCAGTAGTTTTTGGTTGTCAATTTTTTTGGCAATTTACATCCAGGGGTTTTTAAGGTTGTTCTGCGTTTTATCAGTAAAAAAACTTTGTTTTTCAACGCCACAGAAAAAATTCTGTAGATAATTTTATATCCCAAGGTAATTAAGCCTGTTTGTGCTTTTAAAATTCAGTAAAAAACCGAGTTTTAAACGACACATACAAGTCAATTTTTTGGCCATTTGTGGGGCGCAATTTATATCCAAGGGTTACCAAGTTGTTATGGGTTCATTTTTTTGGAGTCAATCAGGGTGTGTATTTTCATATCAGATATCTTATCAAACGTGTCTGTACATTTTAGAAAAACGTATGTCAGACAGAGAGGGGGCAGACTCTTCACCCGCGAGTGGGAGGGGGCACAAACATTCCTGGAGCAGGCCCAGGTGAGCACAGCAAATGGAGTCGCAGCAGGGGTCATCGGTGAAGCCACAACTGCCGCTGTCATCTAGCGGCCCCGGCTGACTAGAAACCCCAAAGGGGTTTTTGTTGGTTGATAGGTATCCATTCCCCCCAGATGACATCTGCAACCCCCCCCAAGGTCGGGGGGGAACGTCAGAACAACCCCTTTGTTGGGATGGCCCGGGGGGGGTCAGCGGCCTCACCCGTCCCCAAACCCCCCTCTGTCCCACCGGGCCCTCAGCCAGAGATCTACTATTTGGGCGGGCTCACACCATATATAGCGAGGTGAACAATTTGAGGGGGAGTCAGCAGCTACTTTGGGAGCGAAGAAATGGGGCCAATATCCCCCGCTTCTTGCAGTAGGCGGCAAAATATGATGTTGAGAGTGGGATGGGAGGTTGTTTGAGGGGTCAGCCCCGGGATACCAAGACCGGTATGAGGAAGCATGACGGAAACACAAATTTGATGATGATGTAGCCGACCGCACTTGGGAGCTGGGTGAGGCAAGGGCTTCATCATCGTCAGGAGAAGAGGGCGTCAGCTTGCGCGTTAGGCAGCGGCGCAGCCAGCAAGTGGGTTGTGTGGCCGTGCGTCAGCAGGATAGCAGCAGTGTGAGGTTCGGACCAAGTGGCCACGGGGTAAAAAACCCGCTTCGCAGGTCCAAGAAAGTAGCGGCATAGGGGCTCAGCGAGGCAGCGACGGCAGTAGTCACTCAGTGTGGAGCGTTGGCGGTAAAATCCGACACACGGCGGTGTGGCAGTTCTTTGCTAAGACACCAGAGGAGCCGAATATGGGTATATGTAGAATCTGTGGGCAGAAAAGTGAAGCGTGGCCAGGGAGTAACGTGGGCACCACGGCCCTGCGTCAACACATACAGCGTCACCCTTCGGTGGGCCTGGGAAAAACGGGGCTCAGATGTGGGTGGCCCCCTTTTTGCCCCCCGCAGAAAACCGGGCGCAAGCGCAGCGCCCAGTGGCACGCACCCAAATTGCAGCCAGTAAAGGGTTTTCCACCACCTTCCCGAAGGGGCTGTTTTTTTTTTTGGGCCCTCATCCCCCGGGTCCATATGATCCTTTTCCCTCCTACTCATAGCGCCACAGTCGTTCAGCGGGGCGTTTGAAAAGGGGCCAACATTATGCGTCCAACCACCCTAAGGTGAGCACTGACCGTCCCTCCTGTCCAATTTTGTTGGTACGCAGCCCCCCTTCTTTTAAAATGGTGGGACTCTGCCCGTTCGGGAGAACACAGGGCTTGTGCCGAGCCGGGAAAAGGGGGATTTCCCAAGCCGAATTTTTTTTCCCAAAAAGGCAGTACCGACTTATAAATATGTAAACAGAAGGGGGGCCCCAGTCCTTGAGCTTATGGGTTTTTTCCCAAAGGTGCATGGCAGTGGGGACGTCTGGAGTTTGAACTACGGCCCAGGGCCAGTACATGTTTTTTTACGGCCCACTGGGTGAATGTGTTTTTCGGGCCCAGGCCCACCAACAACGGGGACAGGAGAGGGCCGTTTCCCCTCCTCCACGTTGTCAAACGTTGGCTCCTGCCCCCAATTTGTCCGCCTCCCCCCTCATCCACCCCCACCACCATTCAGCCCCCAAAGTTTGTTCCATCATACCACATGTGTGGGACATGGGGCCCACGCAGTTCTACACCTGGTTGCCTCGGCGAACGAAGTCCCCAACAGGGGGGGGGAACTGCTCCGGGGTCATGCAGCAAAAAATCGATGTGTGGCTTTCCCCGCCCCCAACTGAAAATCGGAAAATGGTGACGGAAAAGGGGGAAAAACAGGGTTTTGTCGCGCTGCACCGAGGAGGGATGGCCCCATGCCCCCTTTGCATAGCGCATGTTTTTTCAATCGGGTTGTAAAAAATTTTTCCTGAAGTCTTTCCCCGACTTCAAAAGATTCGGAAAAGGACCGGGAAACGTGCTTGCACTTCATCCTTTCCCCACAAAGCCGGGAACCCCTCCTCGATTTGCAGCGGGAGAAGGGCCCCCCCCAACCCCTCTGAATGCAAGGGTTTCCCCCCTTTGGAAATTTTCCACCTGCACATTTTGGAAACCGACTGAAAGAACAGGGGAAAGGCCATTAACGTTTTTTTGGATGTTCCAGGGGGACAGGAGTACCCCCCGGGTGTAACTTAGATTTTCCCCAGTGGCCCCTCATGTGTGAAAACCTGCCGTTTTTTTTTGGGGGAAATTAAAGGGGCCCCACGTTATTTGTCAGTTCCCAGGATTGGGGATGAATAACGTAAATTCCCACTGCTTCATGTCCTGGAACAGTTGCTAAAAAACCCTGTCTGGGCGGGGGAAAAATGGAGATACATCTCGTGGCCACATGAGCCGGGGGGATTTAAAAATGGAGGAGGAGGAGGGGGGGACTTTGGGAGCAGAAGCATTGTCTGCTGAAATGAGTGGGATTTTCTCCCCAGGTGAAAGAGAGGGAGGAGCGGGAGCAGCTGGAGGAGGTAATGGAGATGGGGAAAGACGAGCAGAGGGCCCCCCAAGAACCCGGGCAGAATACAGGGGAAAAGGGGCAGGGACCCCCTCGGAGTCCACTTGGAAAATGGCCCGCAGATGCTGATTTCCCGGGTAGGGGACCCCAAAATTGGGCAGCATCCGGCAGAGGGATGACTTCGGGCTCTCCACCCAAATTGGCCCCTCGCTACCGGGTTTCCAAAAGGTGGACCCTTTTTTCCCAGCTATTGAGGGGGAGGACAAACCAAATACTATAGGGAAATCCTCCGTAGTCAGGGGGCCCGGCCCCTATGTGGGGCATCGCCCCTTCCTCTGACAGGTCTGCCCGGGGGGGGTTCTTTCAGCGCCCCCACGTACTACTGCCGCGGTTTGTGGGGGTAGGGGGGTGGGGCGGAGCAGTACCAGCTCCATCAGCAGCAACAAGTTTTGGGGTCACTGATGAGCCCGCTTCCTTCCACCCGCCCGTGAGGAGGGCGTCGCCGCGGCAGCGCAAACAGTAGCAGGCCCGGAGCAATCTGGGAAACCAAAAAGGTGGTGGCCAAATTGGACGACTCTGCCACCCCCCGTTAGGAAAATCCCTGGACTACTGGCAGCCAAACTGGATGTGTGGCCGCCAAAATTGCCGAGTTTGCCCGTGGGGGAAGCTGTCCCGCCCGGCCAGGAAATGGGCACAGAGTGGGTGTTCAGTGCGGCGGGGGCCATCGTTACCCCAAGGGAAACCCCCTTTTCCAAAGGGGAAAAGTGGAACGACTGACCTTTTTCAAAAATTAATCAGGCATGGATCGTCCCGGAAATTTTCCCCACACCCCCGCCTTAAAGGGGTCAGGGCTACATCAGCCATGACGCCCCCAACCCAAAATGTGAAAATTTAGTCTGGGTTTAAACTAAACCCCCTCACCCCTTATTCTGATGGGTGCCACCCCCCTGATGCCCAAATCTGCTGCCAGTTTTTTCCCTCTGCCACCCAACCCTCTTTACAAGGGGGTGGTATTGGCCCCCCCCACCTCCACCCCCCCCTTTTCCTTTTCCCCCCTTTTTTTCCCTCTCTGACCTCATGCTGCGTGTGGCTGCTGCCGTGACCTCCACTCTTTTATTTATTGGCCAAATCTGTGGTCTATTAGTTTTTTTCCACCTCCAGAATGTTTATTTTTGCCCCTGTCTGACCCCTTGTGCTGCCGCCGTCACCTCCACTCCTGCTTTGTGCCAAATCTGTGGCCTAATCTTGTTTTTTTCCCAAATCCAGAAAGTGATTTTTGCCACTGTTTTACCTCATGCTTCTGCTGCTGTGACCTCCCCTCCCCTGTCAAATTTGGGGCCCCTCTGTGGCCTAATTTCCCGTTTTTGTCACTTCCAAAAATTTTTCAAATTTTGCCCTGTTGACCTCATGCTGCTGCTGGGCCCTGACCTAACACTGTGTCCCCTTGGGGCCACTGTTGACCTCCTGCTGCTGTGTGGGGTTTCTTGGGCCCTGACTACACACCTGTCATTTGGGGCCCCTGTCTAACCTCATGCTGTGCTGTGGCTTTCTGCCGTGATTACAACCAAATGTGTCATTGTCCCCCTCTGTGGCCCACTCCTTTTCTGCCCCCCTCCAGAATGTTTATTTGCCACTCTTGACCTTTATTTCTGCTTCTGTGGCTGCGCCGTGACCTCCCCCTCTTGTCATTGTGCCACTCTGTGGTCCTACCCCTTTGTTTTTGCCCCTCCCCGAATGTCTTGTGCCACTGTCTGATCAGCGCTGCCCCCGTCACCTCCCCCCTCTGTCCCTTGTGCCCCTTGTTTGGGCCCACTCTTGTTTTTTTTCCCCCTCCAGAATGTGATTTTTAACCCCTTTTTGACCTCATGCTTTTGCTGGGCCCTGACCCCCACTCTCTGTCCCCTTTTGCCCTCTGTGGCCCTACTCCTGTTTTTGCCACCCCCGGGAAAGTCATTGTGGCCCCTGTTTTGACCTCATGCTGCGCGCCGGACCGACACTGTGTCATTGTGCACTGTCTGACCTCATGCTGCTGCCCGTTTTGGGTGCTGCCGTGGGCCTACACACTCTGTCATTGTTTCCACGTCTGACCCCCATGCTGCTGCTGTGGCTGCTGCCGTCCCACACACTGTGTCATTGTCCCACTCTGTGGCCATCCTGTTTTTTGCCAAACCCCGAAGTCCCTTCTGCCCCGTCTGACCTCATGCTGCTGCTGTGGTGCTGGGGTGACCTACAAAACTGTGTCATTGGGCCACTGTCTGAAACCCCCATGCTGCTGTGGGGTGCCCCCGTTTACCCCCACACTCTGTCACTGATTTTTGCCACCTGACCCCCCCAGTTGTTTTTTTCCCTAACTTTTTCAGGCTACATTCCCGCTTCAGTTTTTTTGGGCAGTTTTTTTCCCTCTTTTAAATGCCCAGGGGAAATTTTTTAGTGAAGCGATTTAAGAGCGGGGGGCGGTCATGTGCGTTTTCATACTAAAACACAACATTGCATGAAGACCAAACCCAAACTCCCTCTGATATTTTTTAAAATGG